>JALJCO010013700.1:0-171835 GCA_023101725.1 Atherinomorus stipes
CACAACTCTCTCTCTCTGTCTCTCTCTATACATACATATATATTTATCCCAATTCCAGTGGCAGCATGGTCCCCCACAGTGCTGGTCTTATAGGACTCTGTGCCCATAAGACCTTTCATGGGCCTGATCGTTGTCATCGTTCGGAGAGAGGTGGAGAGGAGAAAACTTTCAAGGCTTATTGACTTATTAACTGGATCGGATCTTGGATAAATGAGGCTGATCCAGTCTTTTTTTTTTTTTCATTTATTGATATCATATACAGCAATACAGATGCGGCAATCTAGTCACTTCTATTCTATGTTTGCAATGGCGGTTAGTAGTAGTGTTTCTATTTATTTTTCTTTTTGTTGCTAAAGTACACTTTGGTATTTATTAAGCACATTTATATCTGTGTTAATTTGTTAACATTTACCCTTGTTAACCAAAAAGGTAAGTTAACCCTGACTTCACTCACATGACGAAGTATGCAGTTCATTAATTCAACAGTAGTATCGGATCAGTATCAGCTGATACTCTCAGCCAAGGCATCAGTATTGGATTGGAAAAAACTGGATTGGTGCATCTCTTAAAAAAAAAAAAAAAAAAAAAAAAAAAAAAACATTTACCAACCCCAGCATCTCAGACGGAGTCTCTGAAACTGACAGGAGGACCAATTTTCTGCAATGGACCCAATTTCCCAGTCTGCATCGTCAAAAATTGAGCTTTTTTTCCCCTCTGAAAGTCATGCCTGTCAGTAATTGGGGTCCACCACAGCCTCCAAGACAGTCAAATACCATCCCCTCCAGCTGTAATAGCCTTGAGACCAACAATTAGAATGCATCAGCACACTGAAGCCATCCACTGCTTCTTGCAGCAGGAATGGGAGTTTATTCAGTATATCTGCATTTAAACTAAAGTTTATATTCACAAGGTGTGACTACAGTTAGCCTCTCCCACCCTGAAATCTGTCAGTTTAATCAAATTTAATATTTACACAATAGGCAAGAAACTACTGTACCACCAAATATTTTGCAGGTATTTAAAGTTTGTTTTATTTCTATTTAAATCAAATGAAAAATGAGACTCTTTCCACACTGAAGAACAAATCTCTGTGACCAACAATGGTTTCAACAACTGCTCTACTGCAAGAAAACAGAAATCCTTTAGTCATCTTTACTTTATCTCACCTGTCTTTCTCTTTTCCACTGAAGCCCAGCAGCCTCTGATTAACCAATTAGTTTACAAAAAGCACCTCTGAACCTTTAAATGAATTATTTAAATGTGGAAATAAAGTCAAATACCACTCCAGCTTTCAGAGTGAGCTGGCATACCTTCTTGATATTAGCTGAAGCTGACATTGACCAAATTGTGTTTTTCAATGAGGCGTTGCTTCAAATGTCACTCACTTGTCACAATATTCTCCACTCATCATGTGAAGTTACTCTTAAAATGACCTGTTTGTACGTTGGAAAATCCCAAAACACATCCTTTGAATTTTCAAATTTATATTTTTTACCTTGTGTTATCATAACTAGAGTCAAAGTTATCCAAAGGTGGACTGAAATGAAACGTTTGCAGTGACGTTCTACCTCCAGATCTGTATAGCTTACTTGGTCAATAAGATGTGTCATTCCTGTGCCAACAGAGTGCTGATTTTTATCTTGCAACATAGATTAATGTCATCCAGTGACGCTGCTCTATGGATCGGTCTTGAATTACGTGAGCAGAACAAGGCCTAAAGTCATACATCCCTCTTGTACATTGATCAAATCTGCTTGTATTTTTCATTTTTCGAAACTCGAAACGCACTAGGTATTGATTTGACATTACACTGCCAGCAACAATGCCAACAGCCTCTCTCTTGTAGATAATATTCAAAGCTGAGACATAAAAACTGCTGTGTAAGAGACAGAGCCTCTGAAGTTGCTCTCAGCAACAATAATCTGTCTTTTCCCACTTAGCTGTGAAGCCCACAATGCAAAATACAAGCACATTTTTCTGGCCTGATGATTCCCACATTACAAGACCACAGGAAAATGTAATAGGCATCATCCGTCTACTATAATACATGAGAGATAATTCTCACTCCGTATAATGCAGAACCCACAGAGCAGATGCTAATCCGCCGATATAACATGTCATTTTTCAGCCTGTCTCCTTCTGTAAAACATATTTTTCTTAATAATTCTCACATTTGTTTAAATATTGCTGGAAAAGCCTTAAAAGTGGACACAAGTTAAAGAAGAAATTAGATAACATGGAACATTCAATTATCCTCTGCTACTATGCAAATCTCTATTTCACTAATTCTTGTACGGCTCAAGCATA
Source organism: Atherinomorus stipes (assembly GCA_023101725.1). NCBI lineage: Eukaryota > Metazoa > Chordata > Actinopteri > Atheriniformes > Atherinidae > Atherinomorus > Atherinomorus stipes. Next base: position 2,308 of record JALJCO010013700.1, read on the forward strand.
CGGCACTCAAGAGCTGTATCTCTTAATAATGACCGTATCTAATATCCACACTGTCATTGTTGAGTCCGTAAAAGGCTGCAATAAGTTGGGTCGGCATACCCTGAGGCATTGTTATTATCCCCAAGATAAACAGCAAGAGGCTCTTGGGCAACTTCTTAAATCATTGTATTAGAGCTACAGCGAAACAGCCAAGTCGGACTCCGTGTCAACCCATTTACCACGGCAGGATGGGGAGATAGATGAGGAAATGAATATGAGAAAAAGAGACTAAGAAAAAGAGACTGTGTTTGTGCAATGATCGAGAAAATAAATCATCACCACAGATTAAAATAATGAGCGGCTGTTAATGAGAGCGAGGCTCTTTGTATTTGAAAGAGACTAATATATAGCAAGAATTAAAAAAGAATTAATACGAGACTGTGTGTGCAAATATAAGGGGGTGAAACGAGGGACAATGTGTGAGGCAGCTGATAGCTGTGGGAAGGAAAGCTGCAGGGGCACCGCTGATTGTTTCTTTTCTTTGAGAAAGTGAATGTGGTAATTACAGCCGTGATATGAGACGAGCTGGAGATTATTCCTTAGGTTAGTCGTACTTCAGCAAATTTTTAGCTTCCTCTCGCTACCCTTACAGATACAGAACGCATACGGTACAGACAGACCGCTGTACTACTCACTTCTCAGTGTACAGTGATCCTGTTATTTTCAATGTTAAAGACCCACTCCAATCCTCCTTTTAGTTATTCTAAAATATTCTCAGTGGTTTAAAAATTTGGTGAAGTTTTTAGCCCAAATCACAAAACCTGCGCCATTTTCCAGGACACTGCTTCTGCAGAGCGGCAGTACCTCATTAACTATTCACCTTTGAGTTGTAGGCAAAGTAGGGTTGCATGCTATACTGGTACCAGTATAGTACTGCAACATTAAAGCGTTAAAAACAGTACTATACCAGCATTTAAAAAAAAAAAAAAAGTGCAGGGCTTTATTTGGAGGGTTTGGAGGGAAATTGTTTCATTCCTTGGCGTTTTACCAAACTGTGTTGTGGCAGCAAATATTTATTCATTTTCGGAAGCAAAATGCCTAATCAGGGTGTTTACCGTTTGCAGTTCAGCACCGGACAGCGCAGAGTCAGTGACTCTTGGAAACACACGTGTCCTTACATGGAAAGCCTTGTCGGAACGGTGGGACGTTTGTGTGTTGGAATAGCGGGATTTCGTAATGCTGGTATGTCTAAATGACAGTATGTCGGAATGGCGGGATGTCAGAATGCCAACATGTAACCCTTTCTGGGAGCAAGCAAGAAGCTAACTATTAGCCTCCACTGCTAAAATCAGCACCTGGTCTGTCACCTGTCACACAAAAGGACATACCCCTAATTATGTGTAATTTCAAGATTAAATACCATGTAAACGGATGAGTTATAAAAGAAATTCACCCCCTCACAGTTGACATGAAGGTAAACTTGACCTTTTAAACCTAAAACAATGTTTTGAACCAGGCTGTAAACATGTTTATTTCTGCTGTGAAGTTGGCCTTTTAACATGTGAGTCGATAAGGATTTGCTCTGTTTTGGAGCGAGCCCCTAGAGGATGAGGAAAAACTTAAATTTTTGGGCAACGAGGAAGTAGCTTCACTGTTCTCCAGCAGAGTTTTTCCATTTGGTCTGAATGGATGGAGCAGGGCAGCTTGTAGCCCACCCATTATGACACACAAAAACCAGTTTATCTAAGCCTGGCTTCTGGGCCTGCCATTGCTTCATGAAGATTTGATTAAGAAATGCTCAAAAATGTCATTTTGAGTTTAGTTTTCTCAACATACAGTATGTCCAGAGCATAAGAGAAACGTCACACAAATATGTAAACTAGCCTACATGAAAACATGATTTTCATTGGGGTGCATCGTAAAGACGAATACCACACAGATTTAAACCCTTCACTTGATGTGACCAAATTAAAATGTTTTACCTACAAAATGTACAACACAAATATAACTGGACCACTGTATCACAAGTAAAACATTTTTAAAAAGATGTACAGTCCTGTAAATGGATTAAGGCTTATGTGGGAAAGTTAGAGAGGAAAAGTAAGATGACCAAAACTGGTTGTGATAGATTGACTACTTGACAGGGTTCCTACACGTTTTAACATTTAAATCTAAGACTTTTAAAGACCTTTTTAAGACCACTTGAAATAGAATTTAATCCCCATTTTATAGCCACACTGGCAAAAACACCAATCCCTCTGCTTTTACTAAGATAATGTCAAAAAAAGATCGAACAACAACTTTTGGCCGTCATTACCTATGTCTATCATTGGTACCCGGTTTGAAATGTTCTTCAATAGGTAAATAAGATGTTTACGCAAACCTCAGGCTGACAGGTGATGGCTGTGCAAAGGCCCGCCCTGATCTGTTCCTGATTGGCTAATCAGTCAATCAGCAAGATTTATTGGTTGGGAAAAGCACATGGATCTGTTGTTTTTATTTTTTTGTTTTTTTTGCTGTCATCTTTTTAAGTGACAGAAACCTGTCGGAGCGTAAGATCATTGACCTGCCATATGAAATTTAAGACCACTACTGTCAAATTTAAGGAGTTTTTAAGGTATTGAATGTCGATCTGTAAATGTAAGACTTTTAAGACTCTTTAAGACCCCGCGGGAACCCTGATTTAAGACATGACAGACATTTTATCTGGTCAAATCCACTTTTAATATTAGAAACTAATTAAAGAAAATGGATGGTTGTAGATTTGATCTGTAGATAATTATTCTGCAATTTATTTATTTATTATGTTTAGCAAACAAGCTCTAATAAACCCACTGCTCCACATCATAGCTTCAAAACAAGAGGAAGTAAATAGTTTATTTTTTAAAAGTCATTTAGGCACTTATTTTAACAGCTAAGAGAAAAAATTACACTTGAACTATATGATAATTTACTGGTGTGTAATATAGAAGTGAGCAATCACTGGTAAATGAATCATCAGTTTTATCTTTGATACGCCTTTGAGGGAAAAAGTATATTTCCACACTCCTATTGGACAAAAAAATTACTTATTTAATTGAAAATATATTGCAAGTAATGCAAGATTTTCCTTTTTGTTCTTTCCAGGGAGCCACCATCCTCTCCAAAAGCATTCAGTGTTACAGATGTGTAATTTTACATGCAAAATGCAAGCATGTTATCAACAGAACAACTTCAGCATGTGATGTTTCTGGAGCTTAGTTTTAACCTCACCTCCAATCAGCCAAAAACATCTTGGAAAACATGCAGAGTACACACATCACTCTTTTTTTCTGCATCTCATTCCACTTCAGCTTCTCTATACTTAAAAAAACCTCTCAAGCCTCACTTTACCAGTGCTCATACATCATTCACAGTTAACTAACAAGGGATACCGAGAGGCCCGTCATGCATTTGCTTCCATGCATTTTGCCTGAGGGCTTGTATAACCCCAGACTCTCTCTCCTCAGAGCCACAACGCACTGCTGCAACAGTCAGTTTTTGTTATCCATAGGGGCTCTGGCAACATCGAGCCTCTCTGTGCCTTTTCTGCTCTGGATCTGAATCCATCATGTTTGGGCATCCGGCGACGTCAGCCTCTGAATGTCAATGTTGTTCAGTGAATGAGACGGCTGGTGGTACATCAGGCCATCTACTGTACTTTCAAGCTTTACATCTTCTTGAAATAGCTTCATAATGGATTAAGAGGTGGCTACAGTGTAATGTGACTCACTATTTTAATAGAAATTAAGTTGATGTATGTGCATCTTCTGTTACACTCTGAGAAAAGAGGGTTGCTATGTTGTTCGACTAAACTTCAGTTAAATAGAATTACATTTTCATTACAAAACTAATTTAGTTAATATCCCCTAATGTATATCACGTTATGTACCGATGCTAATGGATTTCTGGTTGTTACTTCTCTCGGCCTTCCTCTTCTGGTTGCTGGATATAGTTGTATGTGTGGTAGTATATCTCACAGTGTTGTCATGGTGTTGAAGGATTTTGGACAGACATCTGCCCCGTCATACTGTATGATGGACAAGAATATTAATATCTAAAGTGTCTAAAAATGTTGAAGTTATAGTGAGGAATTCACTTTCCTGATGCTCTTCTCTGCAGGGAGGTCATAGGTCAGGGTCAGCAAGAACAGCGGCTCAGGAACTGGCTGGAGTTCTGCCTTTTTCAAGGATGTTTGAGGACAGAGTGCGCAATCGACTCTACGGCCCACACACTCTAAGCACTGCTGTTTAAACACAGCCAATAATTCATTTTAATTGATTGTTAAGGACCTTGAAATGGAATATGTGGTATGGAAAATTAATGATTGTTAAGGTTTCAGAATTTGTGAGGCAGAATACATAAGCGAGTGTTATGAAATGAAAGCATTATCGCCGGTGACTGGGCTGTTTGTGGCCAAACGCCAGCAATTTTCTTATGCCTTTGACACAAGTACAAACACTCTTAAAAAGAAAACTAATTACGGCTGTATGTCAGTTTCAAAGAGTCAATTTTACACATTTACTGAAAATGTGAAAAATTATTTTGGCCTCAAGTGTCTCTTTTCCAGCAGGTCTAGCTGTTAGGAGTTTGCTCGTTTATGCCACAGCAAACAACAATAGTCATGTCTAAATAATACAGAAAAATACGTCGACATCTAAAATACTAAGCCTAAGGCATATAAGTTGAAGGGTCCCCCCCCCTTTTTTTGTAATTTTTCTGGGTCTGACCTTGGGCTTTCCACTCCAGAGAAGATTGGCAACTGTCTTGAATGTTTTCCTCTTGTGAATAATCCATCTCACTGTAGAATCACTGACTCCAGATTATTTGGAAATGTCCTCATAACCTTTCCCAGATTAATGAATAGGAACAGTTGCTTCTGTCATGTTTTTTTCTTGGGTTTGTGTTAACACACACCTGAATCCTCCAAACCTGCAAACTACCAAAATGTCTGCTTTTACAGAGGCGCTCGCACCCACTGATGATCAATTAATCAAGTGTGTTTGATTAGAAGCAGCTGGCTGCTACTTATCTTCTTAATGTCTGTGGAAGCAGTGAGGGTGTTTTTAGCCATCATTAAATTTAATATATTTGTAAAGACCACATGATTCATACTGTATATATAGATGTAGATAAGTTTGGTCTGTATCACTGATTGATATCAGCTAACATTAATAACAGTGTATACTGTCATTTAACCCTTTGGGTTTTCTAACGGCTAATGCAACAGTACAAGGTCTGTTTAAACCAAGAACATGAACTCCCAAGAGTCTTTGTGGTATAATACTACAATAATATATGATTTAATTCTTCATAAGCCGCTGTTACGAGTTGTTGCTCACTTGGGTTGAAGTAAAATGACACAGACAATACTTTATTAATCCAGTGAGGTGAAATTATTTAAGTTATTTTCAAGTAAGGAGCAGCAGCTTTTCCATGTCAGCATCAGTTAATCTGTGGTCCACCTTGTGGTCTTTTGAAGACAGTCATAAACGAGCACTCAGTGGGATTATTTTCACCCGGTTTGACTTGTCGCTCCTTCACAGTTTGGCATTTGTGAAGCCAATTAAGCCAGGACACTCTGACAAGGCTGCTCTCTTATCCTGGATAACTTAATTTTATTTTTGTGAAACAGGACCCAGATCACAACACCAGAGGGGAAACGAGTGCTATTTTATACTACTTTAGATGATCTAAAAAAACAAAGAAAAAACACCTCAAAGGCACTCCCTGTACATAAAGCTGGGTGCCAGAGCACTTTTGCTCACTGCTGCCTCCAACTTTCACACGCTTCTACCCAGCAAGAAAACAACAGGAAAAGATAATAATAATAATAATAATGATAATAATAAGCCAAGCCAATGTTATTTATAGAGTACTTTCAAGACAGCTACAGCTGAACAAAGTGCTGTACAGGCACAACAAATGAAATCAAATAATAAAAAATCAAGTAACAAATAAGAACACGGGACAAACTATAAAAAGCAGTAAAAGAAATAAAAGAAGATGGATCAGGATGGATAAAACGCCAGGGAAAAAAGGTGAGTTTTAAGGAGGGTTTTAAAACTAGGCAGAGATGGAGCTTGCCTAACTTGTAGTGGGAGCGAGTTCCATAGTTTTAGTCCGACCACGGAGAAAGCTCTATCCCCTTTTAGCTTTCGCTGTGTCCTCGGCAACTCCAGGAGCAGCAGGTCAGCTAACCCAAGACACCTAATAATAATAATAATAATAATAATAATAATAATAATAATAATAATAATAATAATAATAAATCAGATTTATATAGCGCTTTTCTGAAAAACTATGCAAAGACGCTAACAACAAATGAAGTTGAAAATACAACAATAATAGTTTTGGATTTTTAATTAGTTTCCGTTCTTATTTAGTTCTGACTTTTTGTTTTTCAATTCAGTTAGTTTTAGTTAGTTTTTGTAGCAGGTTTGCCAGTTTTTATTAGTTTTTTTCTTGGGAAATACTTAAATTTAGTTTAGTTTTTATTAGTTTCAGTGTTAGTTTTAGTTGTTGTTTTTTTTTTTGTTAGATTTTTTCTTTTAGTAAATCATAGGTATTTGTCTGGTGTGAAATTCGAATTCACCAGAACGTGATATATAATAAAAACTCAATAAGACAACAATTCTAAAAATGTACTCAGAGGACACATGAACAGCCATCCTTGAACAAATACAACAGCCCACAAGATAGCTGCCCTAAGTACAAAATGTGTACAATGCTGCTTCTGAAATATTTTATATCAGCCTTAACCCTCCTGTTGTCCTCGGGTCAAAATGACCCGTCACTGTGTTGAAAACTTACAAAAAATCCCCTAAACAATATTTTTTCAACTTGAAATTTCATGACTTTTTCTAAATTGACCCAAACATTAGAAAAAGTGAACTGTTGCCTTTATTCACAGTTTCATGTAAGCTGTACAAAAAAAGGTACAAAGATGTCCTTCGGGTCAAAATGACCCGTCAGTCAAATTCAGTTGAAATCAAAGTCACAGAGTTAGTTTCACGCCACAGAATGCGAGAATGTTTTAGTTTAGTCTCAGATCAATCAGTAGCACCCTGCACACAGATGCTGACGTTAGTGATCGTGAGGACAAGAAGCCAACCATCATCCTTTACTATAACTGCAACAAAGGAGATGTGGACAACCTGGATAAGGTGATTGGAACCTACAGCTGCAGAAGGATGACGGCCCGCTGGCCCCTGGTCATCTTCCACAACATCATTGATGTTTCCTCCTACAATGCATTTGAAATTTGGAGCGAGATCATGTCCAGTAAGCGAACAAGAGGAGGGTGTTCCTGGAGCAGCTCGGAAAGGCGCTTGTAACCCCGCTCATTGAAAGAAGGAAGCATGTCCCCCGCACAGAAGCCTCTGCAGCAGTTGTGAAAGCTATTCAGAGTGCCACATCTCCTGATCGACCTGAGGAGCCAGCTGTCACAGCCGCTGCCCAAGCTGGGGCAAGCAAGAGGAAAAGGTGTCAGTTTTGCCCAACAAAGAAGGACTGTAAAACACATACTGTGTGCTACAGGTGTAAGAAATTTATCTGCAAAGGCTGTGCACTTGTATATTGCCCTACATGTGCTGTTGAATGAAATGTTTGTTGTTTGGTTCACATGTTCACATTTTTGTACTGTACTATACATATACTTACATTGTTCACTGGCAAAAAAACAAACAAAAAACTGACTCATTGGGATGAATGAAAAATGCATTAAAAACTCCTTTTTGCACATTTCTGTTATAGAAATACTATACAAATATTACTTACCACCTATACAGGAAACAATAATACAACTGACAATGGTAGTGGTGTCTTCAATAAAATACAGTTTTCTGCCAGATGACGAGGAAAAACACAAGTATTCACACAATTTGTGGTGAATGTTAAGTTGTTTCATCAAGCAATACAAAATTTTGTGTTTCAAATTAAATTAAACTGCTTATATTGGGGGTTTAATGACAACGGGTCATTTTGACCCGGAGGACATAGGGTGTATACAGAAAATGAGGACAACTTAAAGGATTATGTATTAAATAAATTTACAAAGACTAAAACTAAGGATGTTTTGTCGTTTAGATTTTTATTTAAGTTAACAAAAAATGTTTTTTCAATTTTAGTTTTAGTGTTTTTGTTAGTTTTAGTTAACTATAATAACCTTGGTGCTTACAAAAAGAACAGATGTTTTTCCAACTACTGTGGACCCCTGAGCAAGGTCCTTAACCCCCCACCAACTGCTCTCCGGGCGCTTTAAGTAGCAGCCCATTGCTCTCTGATACTTACAGCACAGAGATGGGTGAAATGCAGAGCCCTAATTTCCCCTCCAGCATCTCAACAGTATATCACATAAATAAATAAATAAATAATATTCAAACAGAATTTGTGTCATAATGTTGGCACATGGTGGTCTTAACGACGAGAGGTGTGTGGCTGTGGGTGCGGCCATCACAATGGGGCACATTTTACACACGTCTATGAAGGGTCTGCATATGTTATGGACCTTCATCACCCTGGGCTTTGCTTGGCTTTCTTCTTGAGCTGCAGTTTCCTGCTGATTTGGCCCAAATCCCAGCTGCCCGCCAGCCTCAACACAGAGGAGGTCAAACAGTGTTTTTCCCTCTTAATCAAATGAAAAAGGTTAAAAGGAGAACATGGCTTTCTAAGCCAGAGGGTTCAGCAAGAACACTCAAGACAAGCCTATAATTATATATATATATATATATATATATATATATATATATATGTATACTGTATATATATATATATGTGTGTAGCTGCAATCCAACACAACAAAGGCACCACGTCTGTACAAGAACTGGTTTCCACATGTCTCAGCTATTCCTCACAACAGAACGATAAGAGCAGAGTTTAGAGTAAAAAGCTCTTGTGGAGCAAAGCAGTTTGAGATTGATATGGTTAAAGTGTCTTTTATTTCAACAAATCAAAAAATAATGTAATTAAAAATAGAATGATCATTATTCTATGGCAGTTAATAACATCCTGGTCATGATAATGGCGATGATACAACTTTTGGATTTGAAAACTTTAAAATTACTGGAATCTCTTGAAGCGTAACATTTCCTACATTTAATAACTGGAGGCAATCTAAAATGAACATTTCTCTATATGCTCTATAGATGTATCAGCTTTGGAACTTCAGTCATCTATCATGAATAAATGCAATAATACAGCAGCATGAAACTCATCCAGCGGGGGCCTTTTATTGCTCTGTAGGACCACTTTCTTGAGTGGTTCACGGCCCCCATACAAGAGCTACACAACTGGAGCTGTTGTTTCTGCTTTTTCTGTCCTCCTGTGCTCAAAAACAGTCTGTGGCATGCAATCTAAAAAAAAAAAAAAAAAAAAAAAAAACTCCTTCAAGTGAGTTATAAATTGTCAACAAAGATGGCTTATTTATCTTTTCATCTGTTGTATTTCTGACATTTTCTGCTCTTAAAACAACTGAAATTCCCACTGGGTTTAATGAAATGCAATTTAATTTCTGGTAAAATTATTTCTATAATCACGTACCTCTATATATAATGTAATGCGCTCTTTCTGACCAAAACTACATGGTGATAGCAGAATCCTGAAAGAGACACTGGGCACTGAGACAATAGAGAAAGTGACATTTAGAGTTAGCATACTGACGTCAAATAGACTGTAGGCTGAGGCATCTAAAGTCCAGAACCTTGGTTTTTGACTTAAAGACTGATTTCACACCTAATTTCCTGCTCGATTGTGTACGATCGGGGACTCGATTCATTTGGGGGTTGCAACATTCAGCCGATCTGAGTTTGCTTTGAATAGCTTATCCTCACCTGAGGCGGCCCCATCGATGGCTAATTTGGCATCCGTTTTACAACCAACTGAAGAATATTATGCTTTACTTCTTACTGATACATGTGAAATTGTGTGAATTGTGGATATGGCACGTTTAATCTTTGAATAGGCAGAAGGTCAGAAACTCCTGAGGACATCGGATTCTCAGCACAGACAGAGGTTAGCATGAGAAAGGTTGCTTCCGTTGCTGATACAACATGTGTGGGCCTTTGATAAGTAACAAACTTGACCACAAAGTATTTTTAGTTGGCGTGTGTGTGTCCTTGCTCTGTGTTCTTCCACACATCAACTTCTCACAGGCAGCCAAGGACAGAGGAGCCATGACTAGTTGCTGCTGCACAGAGGAGGAGACTGCAGAAACACCCAGAGATCAACCTACATTTCATGTATTTAAAGGGTTCAGGGAAAGTTAACCAGTGTTTAGACTTTGCAAGAGGGAAATGAGTATTGAACCCAGAGCTCTGTCTCATACTACTTTGATCTGTAATAAATAATGAATCTCCGATGTTCTGGTCCTCTTTCCTGATGCAAAAAGTACAACCTGTACTGTGAGCTCTTTCCAGCCAGTAAAAGCAGTCTTATCTTGTTCTTATCTGTTGCTCTGTCCTTTTTCCTCTTAATTTTCCTCTCTTCTTCCCATCTTCTTGTGGTTCTTTGTTGAATCAGTTGCAATGCGAGTTCAGGGTTAGGGCTGATGTGTTTTTGTTTGCCTGCTAGCTGTGACGCGGTGCGTGAAGCGGCTACGTCATTCTGCGTCCTGGAAGAAAGAGTTGTACTGTACAGTGTGATTTTATCGGCCTTAGGACACTGCTGGGCAGCGACGGCTCCAGAAATGCACATTGCAGATGTCAATCTGCTATCGAATGAGTCCGGAAATGCAGTGTTTTAAAGGTTGGAAAGGTACCTTTTGACGCAGACTTTTAGAGCAAATGAACTTTCTTAGCTATAATGCCAAGATTTTGTTGTGACATATGGGCAAACTCATTAAGTGAACGTAAGCGCTTGACACTTTTTTCAGTGGGAGATGCTGACTGACAAGTCCTGACTTATCAAGTTAAGTTCTGCAAACTGCCGGCTTTTACTTAGAAAACACTATGATGACACTGACAAACCTTGTACCACTGCTGTTTAGCTGCAAACTGAACATCAGTTCAAGTCAATTCCACTCAACTCCCAGTAGGTTAATACTCACAGAGAGTTAGAAACATTTGACCTCTCTCTTTCCACACAGCATCTATCCCCCTGTTGTACTTTATGTCCCTTAGCGCCTCTCTCTTTTCATTTCCATCCAAACTTGCCAGGCAGCTCCTCAGAAATAATTAGCGAATAACGAGTCTCTCACATGGCCTCATAACAAGCTTCATGCTCTAATAATGAGCTTCTAAACAGTTCTGTGGTAAACAGCTGCCATCAGTTACACAGAGAGAGCTGCAAGCCTTAAGCTTGAGCAAACCCAAAGACGAGCCAATCTGAGCAAGCAGAATCCACAAGATTGTTTTGTTTCTTTGGAACAAGATTTTTTGTTAACTTGCTAATGGAAAACCACAAATGAATTCACTTCAGAAAGACACACTTAAAATTGGCTGTGCCTATTGCCTATTCATAAGTCTAGAATACTTCAAAATTTTCATCAGCAGTCTAAACAATCAAGTGTTTCCACAGTGTTATAAATGCAAAATAGTTTGAAGGGGATTGAAAGATTCATTTTAAAACGTGGATGGAAAGCAGACTTTCTTGAGAAAAAGCCAGCAATTACCTCAAAGGACATCTTAAAATTTTCTTATGCTTTTGAGGAGACACTGAATACTAAACATCTACTGTAGGTGAATATCAGCAATGGCTATCGATTTCTAGGGATGTTTGAAACTGGCTTTTCTACCAATATCCAATATTCTGATATTATCTGACTCTGATATCAACCGATATAGGTTTATCTTCTACGTCCTCACGAAGCGTAAGCAACATTACACCTATACAACTGTGAGGTGGTATTGCTGACATTTTGAGTGGGAGGAGCTTAGAGTTTAATGTACAGTGTGGGCTGAGAGTTTAGACACACTCCCATTAAAGACGGAAAAAAAAAAATAAGCTGTCAGTAAAATAAGTTAAAATTGACAAAAGTAGTAGTGAATAAAATTTTCAATTCAATTGTTGTTCAACAGAAATATCAAAAGCAAACAAAAAACAAAACAAGCACACAAGCATGATGGGGCTTCTGAACTAAAATTTTACTGGCAACACTTTGAGGCAATCACTGCAATCAAGTGTTTTGTATAACATCCAATCAAGCTAGGGACAGTTTGAGATGTAATCTATGCATATGCATGGATCCAAGTACATTTCCTTTTGTACATCCCAATAAACATGGAATAGAGCGCACGTGTTGGAATATGTGCACCGGGGATTCTCCGCGCTGCACGATCAAAAAGACAAAATATGACTATGGAAGTGAAAAAAATAAAGAATTTAACTGAGAACAAACTTGTTTAAGGGGAAACAGGTAAAAATGTGTTCTATGGCACGCTGTCCTCCGGCGTTACACACAAACAGAGTAGGAGAGTGTGTGACGCGCTGCTATGGGGTCAGAGTCGCGCACACAAGCCAAAATGAAAAGTGGTCCGACATGAAGTTAGATGTGAAGCCAAAGACGGCTGCTCACCGTCACAGTGTCCCCAAAACAGGCGGAGGGACGGAGGAAGAAGGGCCACCCCGACTGACCAGAAAGTCGCCGCAGTTGAGGTGCTTTTTTTTCTTTCCTTTTTCTTTTCCTTTCAGGGGTGGTGGGTGTACCCGCGGGTGACTCTGATTGCTCCCGAGGTTACATTAATACATATTAGAGAAACATATTTGTTTAGAGGCTACAGTAGCCTCCTCACAGCCCAATGTCACAGCATTTATTAGACAACACAGTTCATTATTGTAACAGCACGTGCAAGCACAGCCACGAGCCTTAGGAATGCCTCCTGCATCCTTCCCCTACATTCCTGCGGTCACAGACGTTACTGATGGGGGGGGCTACCACGGATGGGAGACAACAAACAGACTACTACAAGTGAATGAAGAAGAGAATCTGGAAGATGATTTGTGCGTCTTCTTCTTTTCTGTATAATGGCGGCAGGCACACAAGGAGTCGGTGATTTCTGCCACCTCAGTCGGGTTGAACAGTTATGTTGTCTGTGATCCCGTGGAGGATACAGTCGTTTAATGTGGTATCTCCAATCTTGAATGAATCTACATAATCTAGTCGGTTAGTGTGAACGCCTCAGTCTTTTCAAAATCGGCAACAACTGTCACAGTCGTGTAGTGTGTCCCTAGCATCAGACTTCAGCACCTGTTGACAGGTATTTCTGATGCACTGTTCATTAGCGAGGTGCTCTAATTTGTCTGGGACAGCTTTGTTTGCTTGTTTTTTTTTAAATTGCTTTTTAAAACAACAGTTCAAAATCAATGTTTTATTTGACTAAATTAGTCAACTTTAAAATTTATTGTTACTTTTCTCAGTTTCTTGTTATTTGAATTACCATTATGAAATGAGCCTTTTCTGTAGGGCGTGTGTTTAACCTCTCGGCCCATACTGTAGAATATGTGCATGCTGTGTAAAAGTTGTGGGTGTGCCATTAAAAAAGTACAGACCAATACTGATAATTTCCAATGTTACATTTTAATGCCAACATCAGCCAATAATATTGAATATTTCTACCAATTTCAGATGTAACCTGTTGCTTTTGGCCAAACTGCACTGGGACAAGCATACCAGCGATAACCGTCCCCCATCATCAAAATCTTTTTCCGTACACACTGAAAAGTATGGATATTATTAAAGGGAACATCATGTAGAGGTGTGTAATGGTTTTTACAAGCCTTCATGAAAATGCCCTGAAGGATGTGCGTGGTCAGTACAGCAGGAGCTGGGCTAACTAGCCATAAAACAGTGATGGATGATGTGAAGGTTTAAACAGCCGTGTGTAAATGCCATAGTGTTTATGAGCCATTCTCATGAGGCTTTATAAACTGTGCTCTCCTTTTCAGCAGAGTTTCAACCCAAAACCTGGAAGCAACAATAAAATTATAGAGAATTGTTACTATTTTTTATCTTCACTGAATCTGATGAGTGACTGTTAAAATGCAATACAAATAAGCTTTGAACTACAGATCAGAGGCACACTGAAGGTGAGCATATTTAGTTTTCTCATACAGTACGTTCAGTCCCCATTGCGGAAGGAGCTTTTTCTTTACATAACACAGCATTCACTCGAAAGATACTTTTATATAAAGGGATTCACTACGAGTGCATCCATCCCCCGTAGCAACAAATGTTGTCAGGAAATATCTACCCAACTTACATAAAAATATTCAGTGTTGCAGGACAAGGTCTGAACAATTTCAAACATGAAAATAAGCAGGTAAAACACCACTCTAGAAGATAAAATTAATAATAATGATATTGAAAAGTCGCAAAGACAATCCAATCCATTAAAATACTCTGAGTGAATTCAGTGAGCATTACATAAGGAACCATATGAGTGGTTTCAAATGTAAATGAAAATCTATATTGGTTCACATGCACCTTTATGTAGGCATTTTTCTTTAAAGTGCCGGTGACATGAAATTCCTGGTGACTTTTGGTCCCTTTTTAGTCAGACTCTTAAGTACCTCACTACTGTATGAAAGGATTGTTCGCCGTAACTCAGCCTAGTCACAGAATAACAGGTGCTACTAGTTAGCACTACTGTTAGCACTGTTAATGACCGAGGTCCAGTGGGCGGGACCAGAAGGCACAATGGTCACCATGTGCTTCTGTTGTCATGGTGATCTCATGGAGAGGAGACAGAGTGATACGGAGATACCTGTAGACATTCGCCCATACGCTCAGCAGTAACCTGCAGACACGCGCCTCTCCACACACTCATGTTTAAGTAAAAAAAGAGTTGCTGAGTTTTGTTGAACGCGGCTGCACGTCAGGCTTGAAGTTCGTATTGAGCCTCTGTGGATCTATACAGGACGTACGGCGGTGACGGCTTCACCAACCTGACACTGACGCAGATGCGTGAGTATGAATAGAATTTAAGAAGAAAACAGCATCATATTCCAGCAACAAGTTTCCCTGAATTATTTACTTCACCCATGAACCGAATTCAGTTAATAGTTAATTCAGTCTAAAGATATATTACACTAGTTCTGCTCGTTAGATCTGTTTTCGTCTGACCGGAGCGGTACAGAAACAGTGATGATGATGATGATAAAGGCCTGATTGCAAACCCGAGTCCGCATGGACAATGGGAAGAATTATAAACTGGAATCATCACAAACATCAGTTTCCATTAGAGATAAAAGACACAAACATGATGAGTAATGTTCATTAGAAACTTTGTGTTTCTTCGTGGTGGCTGGAAGCCGTTATAACCTCCTGAGGAGGAGACGGAGCTGCAGGGAGATTTTCTGGTAGTTCGGTCGGCACATTGCTGCAGAAATGAAATCATCCACAAGCTTTTCAGTGGGGAGGACAAAAAGATTGGTGTTGTCCTTCGTACGCCAGGTACAGAGCAGTTCTGATGCGATCTGGACGCCATGATGTCGGTTTGTTGTCGTAGATCTCGGAGGGAGAGACTTGGACAGTGTAGTTCGGGGGAGGGGGGTAGTTGGCTTGAAGTCAACTGCGTCACAAGCTGCACGAGGAGTAAAATATGCTGAACTGCCAATCAGCCCATTTGTTAATGCTACAGTAACTTCGCCGCGTAGGCAGACACACCCAAGGACAAAGGAAATGCAAATCTATAATTTAATCCCTTCGGGGACATGGGCAGGCTGGGGAAACGAAAATATATGATCAAAAACCTGAAAAACACAAATTTCATGCCAGGGGCACTTTAATCTATTTAAATTGTTTATTTAACTGGAACAAAGCATGTTAATGATTGTCAGCACAAATATATATGAGCCATCACGTCAGTTTATGGCAAGATTACAAATCCATAGTCCCAAAGTATAGGTAAAAATGAAAAATAATGCAAATAGAGATTAAAAAACAAAACAACAACAACCCCCCCCCCCCCCCCCCCCCCCACAGTATACAATTAGAAATAAAAGAGAATAAACTAATTAGATATTATCTATCCTCCTGATGTAATATGCATTTTTGCATTTATCTATTTATTGTTTTACAATAAAGAACAAAATTGTCAGTTTAATGGTCAGTGATCATCCAGCTCTGCAGCTATTCATCATCTGGGTAACTAAATATTTGTGTACATTCATCTGTCTCCTTATATTTTATGGATGGAATAAAGAAAAGCTCCAATAAAAACAACAAAACAAAGGCATTTAATGCAAAGAGTCAACTAAACATATTTCATAAATAGACAGCCACATGGTGAAGCTGATGAATGGCATTCATTGTCTGGTTAATATTTATTATGCAGCAGGACACAGTCTATTGTTATCCTTGTTGTTCGTAAACAGCTAAAGCGTGCACATGGCTGTGTGCAGAGCTGTTTTAATCCCCCACTGCCTCAGTTACTGTGTACCAGGCAGTATTTCTCCTCTTGTGTCAGCTTTCCCCAAAGCATCACTTTACCTGTTTCCAGCTTAACAGTGTACAAACACACAACAATTAAAAAACCTCGCAAGGCAATCTGTCAATGAATGCGATGTGTGTGTAGCTCATCCCAAAAGACAGAAGAATCAATAAAACCATCTCCAAGGCGAATCTATTGCAGCTCTCGCTAAACACAGAAAACTGCTGTGCAGAGTAGAGATGCAGCCATGTTTCCAACAATGCAACACTAAAGCCAATCAGACAGAAACCAAGCAACACCTTTTTAATTCATCAGTAGTGAAGCTTCTTCTTTTGGTTTTAAGTGTGCTTGTTTTCAGCTGTGCAGGTGTGACATGAGTTTTAAAGAGAAAAGCAGAAGCGAAGACGGTGAAGTCAGAAGGAAGAGTATAGGCGACATGAAAGGACCAGGCCTGCAGAAATCTCAACAGGGAGCATCTTTCTTCCTCCACCTTCTTAAAAGCTGCCTTCACCAGCCTATTCTCCTGAGCCAGGCAGCAGCGGCAGAGAGGAGACGTAGCAGGCAAGAGACAGGAGATATCAGCACTCGGTATCTAATCTCCCTACCCTCTCTAAAGTACCCTGAAGTATCCTCTTCAGCACAGACAGACAGAAAGATAGGAATTGACAGCTGCACAAGCTACATCCAGACACCCCAGGTTTACAGCTAAAGGTAGGCTCTCACAGCTTGGTCTGACATGGAACAGAAGGAGGGCACATTTCTGGGTGGAGGAAGGATGTGTTAAAGGGACTGGTAATGGTTTACCATGCACTGCTATCTCAGGTGTCTTCATTACAAAAGCTCTGTGTTGATGTTTGGGTTTCATGAACAGGAAGATGCTTCACCTTGTTGGATTCCTGCTATTGTAATTTATTATCAAAGCAGCTACAAAAGATGATCAATAAAAAAAAATAACAATGACAGATTTTATTGATCTCCCCTCTTATCATGAATACAGTGACGGGCGTGTGCAAGGATCAGTAATAAAGGAATACAGGAACATCCCTCTATAAAAACACACAGATTTTGTTGCTATCACATATAAAAAGATTTCTAAAATGACAGAATATGCAAAAACTTAATGGATATTATACTGAATTTCACATTTGGATGCTTTATTATTACATTTAGCTGCATTGCATCATTTTACAAATTCATGAAAACAGCAATTACTGAGACAGCTAATATACTTTGGACAGCTGTTTGCTGAACATGCAAACATGTGCTAATCCTGTACAAGCAAGCATTCAAACAGACATATTAGGAGAGATCAGTTTACAATAATAAATTAAGGATGAGTAATTTATTGGGTTTAATCTAAGCTAATTATTTAGTAAGTGATAGTTGTATCAGCCATGCTACCAGCTCACTGCTTTTTTAGCAAAGTGGTGCTTTAAAACATGCTAACATCAGCATGCTAACTACGTATTATCACAATGCCAGTATGCAGATTTTTGGCACTTACAATGTAAGCTACAAATGTGTGTTTATTGTCATATCATGGTAATATTTTCAAATTAGCATTAAATGCAAAATACAATATGTTTTATAAACAGCATGACGTTACACATGGGAACCATTATCTTGTCTGGAACTTACAAATATGCACAACTCGACAACCTCCTGAACTTAAAACAGCTTCTGTGTCTCCTGTCTTTCATTACTGGACAGACTGATTAATCCAGGTGTGTCTAGACATTGTCATTGCGCCAGTTACTGAGGTCAGACATACCTGGATTAATCAATTTATCCAGTAATGAAAGACAGGAAACAAATCAGCTGCCTTAAAGAGCATCTTTCAGGTTGAATTTTCCACAATAAGCTGTTTTTATAAAGTTTAAGAGACGTCATCACATGAAGAAAAGGTTTTGCAAATGTTTTTATATATAGTTAAACTTAATTTAGCTCGCTAGCGATGCATTGCTTAAAAAACGTGACTCTTTGAACCATGTGACGCATGACACCATTTCAGGTAAACGAGTCCGAAAGCCAACAGCTGTCAGATCAGTTTATGGCAGGAACGTCGGCAGGTTTTATCTGACGCTTCAGCAACATCAACATGGTGAATACGTACGTTTGTGCAGGATGCACAGATTCAAATCTCTCTGGACATAGTGTCCACTTTTCCTAACCGTTCACTTGTCCTGGAGCAGCTGCAGCCTCTTTGTGGAGGGAAAAATGTTTTTCAAAAAAACACCGAACAGTATACAGGTGTGGGCGGATCGCGGTGTAGTCAAGGGATTTTTATTTAGTTTTTTATTTTATTTTTTTGTGGGCATGATGAGTGTATTAAGGAGGCTGTTGGGCACCGGGGTGACCCCTGAAGCTTGGCGTTGCTTTACCACTGAGGGAGATGCTTCGCTGCTGTGTGATCCAGGAAGAGAGGACAGTTTAAACCAGGAATGGAGGGTGAGATCTACTTTATGTGGCAATCTCCCGAGTCCCAAATACTCCTGACCATTACGGCCAGTTAACTTGCGCTGTGCTGCTCTTCACGCCAACTACGCAGCACATGCTCAGTACGAGTTTGAAGCCAGCAGTAACAGCTCTGCCCCAAACGCCTTCACAGCGGTCGCAGGATTTCACACAAGTTTTTAATCCTCGCGACCCACGATATCTTAAAGAAGCGCAGTGAAACACAAACAGCTGACTGATCTAACACAAGTTGGAACCGCAACTTGACGAGGCTGCGTTTTGCCGCGACGCCATGGTGATGTCATCATCGTCATCTTCATCACCATCAGCTGTTTAGATTTGACATTGGATCGTGTGATTTAGACTATAGACTACAAAGTGTTAACATCAAACTATTGGCTGCTGCAAACACAGTATTTCTTTGCTGCTCTGCAGCTTAACCAGGTTTTATCGCCCAGTTTAGAAGCTGATGTGGAGAAAATATATGAAATACTTGTTTCACTTACACCCTCCACGTTTTCAGCCGCCCATGACTGAATCTGCTGCCTGTTTCCTGTCAACAATCTCCTCTGCTGGATGCCAGAGACCCTGTTAGCTTCTGGTTCAGAACTGTACGGATCAGGTCCTTTGGATTTAAAAATGATATTTTCTTGTTCCTCCTCCTCTTACGTTCATTCTGTTTAGCTGTGTTAGCCGTAGGCAGCACATCATGGAACCCCCTATTTCACGTCATTTCTGGCAAAACACATTTTCACAGGCGTTTAAATTGATTTTAATAGTCCATAAAGGATTTCTTCATTCTGTAATACATGGACTACGAACACAAAATAGATATTAACTATCAAAATTGCTTCATGCAAACCATGCAAATCGTGCAAATGTGCTCTTAACCTGCTAGTTGCTCTTTAAGTTCAGGAAGTAGTGGAGTTGTGCATGGAGCCTATTCCTCAGCTCATGATGGTCCCGGGTTAAAGTCATGCGCGCAGACCATTCAGCCAAAGGGACGTCCCTGTGGCCAAGTAGCCAGGGCGCATGATCAGTCAGAGGCATAGTGACAGGACCACACTGTCACATCTCTCCCCCTCTTTTCACAAGCACGTCCTCGTGCTCCACGCAGGCTGCCACCAATTTCAAATCCATGGACTGTTTACCAGCATTGCACATATGATATATTTGATAACAGATCATTAAGTTGGTTTGCGAGGTTGTGGAGTCCGTCTCCTGTAAATGCACGTAAAACTCTGAATGCCGGGGGAGGGGGGATGCTTTTAAAGAATTGCTGGAATGGTGGGATGTTTTTTTATTTTTTAAAATACTGTCATTCCGACCATAGAATGAAAAAATTGTCGGAATGATGAGACGTTTTCCATTTCGACAACTGGGGACCCATGTCGGAGTGGAGGAATGTCGGAATGGTGAATGCCTACCACACTCACTTTCTTCCTCATTTATTCTCTGTTGGGCCTCCATTCTCACATTTAACTACTGCTCACATCTTAATAGTGTACCAGAAATAAGCTAAACTGTTGCAGATTTAATGACGTGTGGAACGCAATGTGCAAGAAGATCCAATCTACCTGCTTACACTGAGGTCGCATTGTCACATACCTGATTGATATACGATTTATTTCCACATATGAATGAGGCCTGTATCCGATCTCAACAGATCCGAATGCATGCGTCTTTTTCATTGTCAAAAAGCAGATTGGATTTGAGTCACATAAGAGCAAAAAATCAGAATTGGGTCACATTTCACTGACAGTGTAAATGAGGCCTTAGAGTCTGACTAAAAAAGGGACCAAAAGTCGCCGGGAATTTAATGCCAGTGGCAATTTAAGAGTAGCAAAGATGTTTTTGCAAATTAGAAATGAGAAAAATATACTTGTTGAGTTTTGAGTTTTTGCAGTGCAATTTAATTGAACATTGCAAAAATTGTTGAAAGAAGCATCTTCTATAATGCCTTTAATCTAATCTCTGAAATTTTTAGCACAGAATGTAACATGAGCCGTTGATCCAGTTCTACACACCAAGTCAGATTAACCATAAAACTCACAGTTTTGTAAGGGGTACCAGCATGGCAACAGGCCTGCATTTTCATGCCTTCAGAATCAGGAAACAGGAAAAATCAGCTCACACACTGTAATTTCACCCCAACAGCTATGCTACAAAACATTGTTCACAAAACCAATGGACAAAAGAAATCTGTTTTATATGACTGTAAACCATATGTGTACCTCCTATTGAATCAGTGATACTTGCAGCAATTTATATTCTCAACACTCTGATCCAATTCAGCATTGTGGACTTGACACTAACTGTGTTGTCTAACTATTGTAAAAATTGTATCTTTTTCAAACATAAAATTATACATTGATAACATTATATGTCTAGATTTCTGTGAATACGGCTCAGAGCTGTTTGAATCTCTACATTCAGCAGATTATAAAGACAAGATTTATAGAGTATGAAAAGGACTTTATGCAGGAAATAGACAGCTTCTTTTGACAGAAAATGCTACATCCTCTACTCAGTTCGACTGAGAGCACGCCATTGAAAGTTATACAGAGCTGTTTGCAACGAGCTAAAATGGTTTCCCATTATCTACACACTGTTAAAAGCCAGAGCAGCGAGGGCCTTTGTGTCCAAAGCTGGAGGCATACAGGCAGCAACAGGGAGGAGGGGGGGGTGGAGATGGTGATGGGATGTTGGTGGACTCGACAGCTGGAACTGAGCCTCAGAGTCTGGCAGAGTGGTGAAATTCCCTTCCACCCAAATCACACCTCCTTCCTCCAGTCCTCCTCCTCTTTCCATGCTATACTCTTGCTCTTCCTCCTCATCCTCCTCTTCCCTGCAGGTTACTATTGTGCAAGCAAGGCTCTCGTGGGGCCAACTGACAGCACGGATAAATGAGTGAACTGGCTTGTTGGAGGCGCACACACCTGTCCACACAGCAAAACACACTTACGCCAGCTAACCAACCCTCACTATGAAGTATTTATTCCGACACACACTTATAAAACAAAGTAAGCTTCCTGAAAGAAAGCATACAGTCAGAAAAGGTTTGATTTATACATACACAAGCAGATTAGCCAGTCACAGGAGGCTTACCCACATGGCTTCCTATACACTTGTTTTCCTCAAGGCCTCTATTAAGGCTGACATTGATGAATGACAGAGATTACAGGACAGACTGCTGCTTAGCTTCATCACAGAATGAATGTAATCAAACACAGAGACACATGGAGCATCCAGGGAACTTTATACCTTGCAAGATGGAGGTGATGGAGGTAACAGTTTAGACAAATGTGAATCTGCATGGAGACACTGGGGTTTGTCAATAAATGACAAAGGGAAAACACAGAGGATTAGATGTCACACTTTGGTCTGGGTGTGAAGGACCAGTGACTTTATCCTGCGCTCAGGAGATGAGCATCTCAGAGTAGTAGGAGGTTCACTGTTCAGCAACAATCACTTCTTTGTTACAGTGATTATTTGGGCCTTTCATAACCAGAAGCTTTGATAACAGTTAATCAAACTTGATTGCTTTCACATTGCCTTCAACACAATACAAATTGTTTTATTCATTCTCTCTGTGTAAAATCATGCATTAGGAAGGATACTGGCAAGGCTTTATTATGTAATGTTATGCTCATATTTGCTAGGTTTCAGTGTTATTTATTGGGCAGGGTGACTTTTATATTTCTTTACTGCAGCGGTCCAGAAAATCAAGAGTCCACATTTCAGACTTGGTGCTATGGGAGGGCCCCAGTGGCCAAGGCCCACCCATTTACCAATCAATCCTGTCAATCAGGGAGTCGCCTTTTATTACCTCCACCAAGGATGTAATGTAAGGGCAGCTTTTCTAGTTTTTATTTACATATACTTTTAAATATACATACATATATGTATATATATATCCTTTTTTTTCCCCAAATTATCAAAAAATTTTTATACTGGTACTAAATTGTCACAGGGTGAACAACCGGGTGCTGCCAGAGACTGGACTCTGCCCACTAGCTTGGTTTTTAGCATGCTTTTTATGGTTTTTTGTGTGGTTTTAACCTTGTTTTTATTCCCAAGCTAGTGGGAGCTTTTAACGAACTGATTGGCAGCACCTGAGGAGAAGGACTCCTCCCCTGGCTTAATTGAATGCTGCAGTTAAAAGCTGGTATGCGGACAACAGAAGAGAGACTGGGAGTTGAGGAGACGGAGGACTGGGTCCAGGAGGCGCAGCCGGGGGAGGACGTGAGTCCCCCGGCTGGGGGCTCGAGGCAGCGGTGTGGTAGGGGTGTGGCAGCAGCGATGGTGTCCCGGGGGAGCCTATGGCCAGAAGCAGCGGCCGCCATGGACCCGGGACGGAGCTGAAAGGAAGCCAAGAGGAAGCCGAGGGAGACACCAGCCACTGCCAGTCCTGCAAGCCCCTTTTAGCCCCTTTTTCTTTTATTACTTTTTAGGTGGACTTTTAGGTTTATTTTAGTACTTTTTAGTAGGAGTTTTATTTATTTTTATTTCTCTATATTTTATTTCTTTAATAAAGCTTTTATTTCTTTTAACCATACTGGCGACGGTCTGTCATTCTTTCCCCCTCCTCCTGCAGTCGCCGGTATCGGCAAAGAACCACCCCGTGACAAAATGATCATAATTACTATAAATTTCTAGCTTAGCTTTGCTGGCAGTGAAAAAACTTACCTCTCATGTGTGATATATATATATATATATATATATATAAAATCTCCGATATCAAAATCAAATATCTTTTGCGTTAACATGGTATTAAGTGCTCACTTATTCTCTAGAGTCAATGAACTAGTATAGACTGATACATTTGGACAATAGACATTAGAAAATGGTTAAACTATAGGATAATGAAAGGAACATGTACCAGTTGTCATCCTGCAAGAATCATCGACCTGCAGCAGCTTGGATTAATCCAGCATTGTGACAATTCCGAGCAAGATAGCAACCGCTGCAGCAACCACAGATGCATGTCACCTTCTCTGCCTCCACAGGCATCATCTACATCTGTTTTTAACTCTGTCCAACGCTGAGCCATCCTTCTAAACTGTCATAAATTACATTTTTCCAGAAATTATTTAAATATGGTTTTTGTCTGCCACGTTTGTTTCATTATGTTTTACAAAGATGAAGTAAGCTGCACAGGATATGTTTGGTTAAGTGTCAGCCTTTCTCAAAAATGAACTAAAGGACTTGTGCAGGTTAATTACTGAGCATTCCATCACGGTTCCTGTACGACTCGGATGTAGAAGTTTGTTGACTGACAAACGCATAATGAAATCATCTGTGCTGCGCGGAGAGTCTGTGAGAAATGGGATCCACGGTACTGAAAATATCTCTCATCATATCGCCATTTAGGTTATTTTACCTGCGTAACATTGTTTTTTTTTTATTATAAAGTGTGATTATTGGTTGAGATTACAAGACTGGATATGCTATTTATAAATGAAATGCTCTGTTTTCTGTTGAGAATGTCAGGTCATAGCTGGTTTAAGCTGGATCCTGATTTAAATACCGGCTTTTTAATGGTATTCTATACTTAATCTGTTTAATGTGGGCAAAATACTGAATTATTATACTGGAATTTGTCCTCATATATAGTAGTAAGCATTTACTTGATTGACAGCACCTACACTCAGCTTGTTTTGATGCTCTGGTGCTGGGACTGCCATAATTACAGCATAACTTTGTGTGTGCACTGCACAACATTGTCCACTCGAGTTGGGCGATATGGACCAAATATCATATCACAATATATTTATTTTAATGCATTAAACGAAATATCCCGGCATTTTTACCCTATTTGTCTGAAATCAAACAGCTGTTTTTCAGTATTGAAACATGTTTAACGTAAAGGTATCGCAGTGATGGAACTGACAAAACACTGGTTAGAAACGTTTGTTAAATTGAAGTAATTAAAGATGTCTGTTTTTTTATGATTTCTTTGTACAAGTCTTAGGGAGGATCGTTTTCCAGACAGTTTAAATAATAGCAGAGGGAAAAAATATTGATACACTGAAATATCGCAATATTTTCATATGTTGATACCATATCTATATCTAAAAACGCTGTATCGATCTATTTTACTAATGAAATCTTGTGAGATGTCATCGTTCTGTTACTTAATCTCACGATATTTCGTGAAATCTCATGAGATTTAGTAACAAAATGATAATATCTTGCGAGATTTCACCATTCTGTTATTTAATCTCACGGTATTTTGTGAAATCTCATGAGATTTTGTAACAAAAACTATGATATCTTGTGAGATTTCATTAGTAAAATAGATTGATACCGCGTTTTTAAACATAGATATGGTATCGGCATATGAAAATATTGTGATATTTCAGTGTATTGATATTTTTTCCCCACCCTTAGTAAATAATCAGGTGACCCCTTTGTAGTCAGTCGAGGTGCAGTCGGGTCATTACGAAAAATTAAACCAAAAAAATTTGCACAACTAACATCGCGATACGATATGTGTAAATATCATATCTCTCTCATGTGAATATCATATCATGATATTATATCAGTATATCGCACAGCCCTATTGTCCACCCACAGTCACAGTTACAAAAAAGATTTACCCACTCAGGTAGATCATAATGGATAGAGTAACAGATTGGTTATTACAATAACCAGGAATTTTTATGAATGACAGTCAAACTGACATCAAAAGAGAACAATCCACAATCTGAGATTTCAATAAATCCTTTATTTAGATGTGGAACCCAAAGAGATGATTAGAGTGCTAATTACTACGATGATTACTCACATTATTAACCTGCTGTGCAAATAAATATTTCTGCTGTTTTAAAGTCTAAAATCCAAGCAGTGAATAAGGTTTTATTGTTCTGATTTGGTGGAGCAATAAAAAACAGAGTTGTAGTCTCAGGCAGTCAACTGCAAAGATAAAAGGTCTGAGATACAGCTTTTCAAACTTATCTTAGTCTCGGTAGCACAAATTCAGATACTGCTACAACTGATTTACTTGCAGAGCATCTTTACCTATTTGCAGGTATTTTAAAGTCATTTGATCTCAGCTTTTACAAAAAGAAAGCCAGAAAAAGACAACTTGTTCCTCACATGAAACTGATGTCCATTTTCCCAGTTGTTTTTTTTTTCCAACTTCAGTGTAGATATTACCACTATTAGGTGATGTGAGTCAACTCTTTATATCCTGTGGAAGAATGTGATTAAGTATAATGATGCTGGGGCTGTGATTCTGGAAGGAGCTGGTGCTTCTTTACCTTAAACTCATTACGACTGTCCAAACAGAAGTTGAGATTAATTTGCAATTGTACAACCCTGCATTGTGTGCTCATTATAGACTGATTGGGAACAGACCTTTGCCAACTATCGCACTCCCTTCTATCATGTCTTTGATGTCCTTGCAACATTATAAATCCAACAAAACAGAAAAGCTCAATTTGTTCAGGAGCAATGCAGCTTCTTATCGTGACATTTCAAAAAGTCAAGAATAATTGCTGTAAGACGCAATTAGGCAACCAGTATATACTTGCATTTTAGTGATGCAAGCAGAAAGGATGATTTTTTTTTTTTAAGTAAATGCTACAACAATATGGTTACCGTGGTTTGTTGATTTGGTTGAACAACAATTATCTAAGTTTAATTTGGAAATGAGTTAAAGTAAAAAAAAAAATCATCACTACATTGAACAAGTTCTTTATAAAATGTGATCAGTGTTTAGTTGAACAGTGATGAAGCAGTGTGTAGCAATTACAGACATGCAATGGTCAAATTTAAGATGGCAACTAACCCACAAGTAGTTCGGAGGCTATGTAGCAACAAATTCCATCTTTATCGATAGGTTATGCAGTATGACCAGTTGAGGAGAAAGTAAGCCTTCACTTCACACGTTTCTGTTGTTACTTCTTTGGCCAGATTAATTTATAGTGAATATGGGTAAACTGAGACACTTTCTGAAAATGTAACCTCAATGTAATTTCTGATTATGAACCAAACATCTTAGCCCATCATATGATACCATTCTAAATAGTTTAAGATCTTTATTATACTATGTAGAAAAAAATAAAGAAATATTAAACACTGCATGGATGACCCTTCACCAAAGACACACTGACCCAAAACCAAATTTCCAGGCACTGTTGGTAAAGTGGGACACCATATACTGACAAACTGGGACATATTCCATTTTAATGTGAACACAATGTTTTATCTTCCTGTTTTTAATGTTTTATCTGCCTGTACCTGGATGGGCGATATGGACAAAAAAATATATCATGATGATTTCAGATTTTCATCACAGTAGCGATAATTGACAATAAAAAAATATCAACCTAATTGTTTGTGTTATAAATCTATCACTACATTCTGTCTTGAGAACCATAAAATAACACTAGAAGCCACTAAACTACATCAATTAAGTTCAAGTAGCACGCCTATGTTGCAAAACTGTAGTGACACCAACCAAACAACTCTGAAATATGGCAATTAATTTGACATTAATTCAAATGGTGCAAACATAAAAAAAAATTTAACAAAAACCCATATAAATAACTGTAAATGCAAGCTGATAAATTTAAATAAATGTATCGTTTTTTATTGTGACATGAGAAATTATTACCGTGGGAAATATCTTTGATGATATATCGCACACGATTATATCGCCAATCCCAAGCCTGTACAGTGTTCTTGGGTGTTTTGAGAAGGCGCTTTCAAATAAAATGTATTATTATCATTATTATTATTATTATTATTAATAAAAACAATTCACTCCTGATGAATACAGTTTAACTATTAACAAGAACTTTCATGGACGTAAAGAGAATGGGACAAAAAGAAAAATTCATTCCCTGAAGAAATTGAACAAATAGTCGGCTATTATTCAGAAAGTAAATGTCACTTCAAAATAGCCTATTTTGGGCGATAAAAGAACAATGAACAAAGGCCAAAAAAAGGCTGGAGAACAAAGGCAAAAATGTTTTTGTCATCCACTGGTGAAATTAAAGAACAAACGGCAAACTGTGCGAGGTGCGGTGGCTACATCAATACACTCACGGCAAGTGAAGGCTTCCCCATCTTCAATAATGCCATTCTCCTCATCACCTCAATTTAAAGAGTATGAAAACATGTAGGGCTGGGCAAGGGCTAGCTAGCATAGACTGGCAAAGCATCACGACCATCATTTTCATTGTAGCAAGCTTGATTTATTCAATTTAAGTATATTTGTGTATCTATCTACCTAGCTAGACAGAAACATTATGAGGGATGAATAAAAAGAGAACTTATTTCCACCTGTAGAATAGGTCAAATGATTGTCCCGCTTTGCCAATAACGCACTGTGCCACTTTAGCAATAGCATATTGCTAAAGTGGGACAGTAGCTAAATAGCTTTTTTTTTTTTTTAAATTAAGACTCAGATGGATGTAATTTTTAAAAAATTATTACACCCCTGAACAAAAAATATTACAATTACAAACTATCCACCAGTTTTCTTATTTCTAGAACATTGACATTGTTTACCTAAAAACGCTATGTCATGTTATCTACCATCTTGTTCCGCTGCAGACGTAGGCTGTGTCCGAATGTCCACCCTATTCCCTACATAGGGCCCTATATAGGGATCACGCCATTTTGTAGGGGTGTCCGAATGTCCAGAAAGAAAAAAATAGTGCACTCAAAGTTACCCCTAAAACCCTTCACTAAAAAGCCAGTGATTCTTCTTCCACTTTCTTTTTTGTTCACCTCATTACCATACTCTTCTTCTACATTCTGTCAATCACAGCAGGCACCCAAATAATGCAACATGTGGAATATGTGAAAATTCTACAAGAAATGCATATTCCATGGATGTCCAGCAACATTCAATCGAACAGTTATTACTCATTGTTGAGTTCGGACAAATAACACAAGGATTTCCATCAATTTACAGCTTAAAGAACTTGTGATGTCACAGTTTGACCAATCAGGCATCAGAGTAAATAATTACCAAATCCATATGATCTTACTGGTCGCAACTAAAAATCTAATCATAATTACATTTGCATATCACTGGACAGGGGCTCATTGTTTCATTGTATGTGGAGTGCCCCCACGTGAAAGTCCTGGGAAAAAGTAGCAGGTTAATTACAGATTTTTCACTTTGCTTAAGCACAAAAATCAAAGATGGATCACAAGTGCAAAAAACACATTCAAGTTGCAAAACAACAACCTAGGTTTGCAAAACTGAAAAACACAACAAATAATTAAACATACAGTATTTGTACACAGTACACACAGAGCCAATCAAGATGGCCGTGTCTTTGTAATCCTTACTCACTGAACCTGATTAGAAACACATGGAAAAGGTGAGAGAGCACATGACTTACAAATTGTCAACGCATGAATCAAGTTAGTAAGAACTATAAAATGCAGCAGGCGAGTACTTGTTCCAGACAAGACGGAGACGGAGAGGAGCGAGAGGAGGTGAAGAAGAGAATGACTAGCTCTTACAAAACAACTTTCTAGTATTTCTAGTTTACCTTAGTTTTTATTATTCCCTTAATTACTGTATACTTTGTAGTAAGAGTACTATACTATGCTTGAACACGGGGATTTTTACTGTATGCTTGAAAAGCATGTCTTTGATCTTTTAGTTGCAGACCATCTAATTAGGTGAATGGGAGAAATAAACTGCATAAATCTGAAACACTCTTTTGTATTTTGTTCTTTGTTTCTTGTGTATGCCAGTGACAGTATTTATGTAAACACTCAGGCAAATTTGCAAAAAGTGTTTTCGATTATAAACAGCCATGTATATCTGGTTCAAACTGAGTTTGGCTGTTTGTGTGTGTTACAGTTTTTTTTTTTATTGCTAAAACCCAAAAAGCTAATATTAGGCAGAATTTTCACAACCTTTACATCTGTCCCCTCATATTAGAACTCTGACTTTCCTTCTTTGATGTCAATTTCACATCACAATTTTTCAGATTTGCACACACATCTCGCATAAAATCTGAAAGCATCAATCCACAACACACAAATATTCAAATCTCTAAACTTTCGGGTCTGGCGAGCAGTTTGCAATTAAGGACTGCAGCATAAAAGGAGGCTTGACCCTCTGTTTTGTTTGATGAGCAATGGAGAACAGAGACAAGAGTTATAAGGAGAGGAGCAGGGAAGGAGGGGGGGGGATTTTAAAATAAAATGTTTTGTCTGAAAATTTGTGTGTTGTTTTATGTTTGTCTATGAGAGAAGAGGGCATTGTAATTGATTCGGTGTGTTCCATTTCTATAATTGTGTTTTCAGTTTTGCTCTTCAGTGTTCTGTACATGCTTGGTAGTGTTCAGCCAAAGCTTAGTTGTGTTCATTCAATTAATGGTATGTGTGTGTCATGTGAAAATATGGTTGTGTTTACCAAATGAAAACACGAGTTCCATTTTGTGAAAATGTAAGAGATTTGATGGCATAGGGTTGTTTCGCAAAGGAATGTAGGGTTTAGCAATTTGTGTGATGTTTGGAGTTTTGTGTGTTCAGTTCTGAAGAAAATGTACAGTTTTGAAAAACGTGTTCTGGCAATCGAAAAAAGAAAAACTAAATGTGGTAACAAAAAGTTTCTATGGCAGTGTTTTATTTTGCTAACGATCTGTGGTGTTTTGCTAATTGGGTGTGGGGTTACAAGGAGATTTTTGCAAAGATTGTCTTCCCTTTCAAAATTTCGCCTTAGCAATTTAAAAATATGCTGTAAGCCAAATTATTGGTAATCTGATTACACCCCCCCCCCCCCCCCCTCAAACTATGTATTTTGAATGTGTACCCTTAAATTTTGTACCTGATCACAGAATGAGACATTTTACATCTTTTAAATCTGCAACTATAATTTCATTCCTCCCAAGTCTGCCACACAGAAATACTGCATACTTTTTACTTTCCTGCATCTAAACTGAATGCATGAGGTGCTTGAAGCTTGGTTTTACTGAGCTTTTGTGTGGCGGCCTCATTTGCTTTGAAAGCAGAGAAATCGATTCAGATAAGAATCACACTTACAAATAATTTAGGATTGGACCGTGGGGTGTGTTTGTCCATAAGAAAGCAGTTTTGGTAAAAACTGGGGGGAATCTACAAGCTCTTTGTGCCTGATAAAAAAAACAGTAAGGATGATATAGTGAAGAGGGTGGACAGACTGGGACTGTAACACTGAGGCATGGGAGTCTGGCAGGGATGCAATTTATTGCAGTGTGCTGATAGTAAAGTTGAGCATAAATATAACTACACTCCATTCTTATGTATAAGCCTGAACTGCAGTATTCCCAGTCCCAGTAAATTAAAGATAATATATTTTGTTAAATGCAATCTTTAAACTATTTGTGTGATAAACCTGCTGTGCAGACCAGGCAGAGGGGAGCATCATCTTTTAACAGCTGTAATCTTATTTCATGTAGCTGATTGGATTAGGAAAAATCTAAGGAAAAATCTAATCTTCAGTCAGCTTCACAAGGTACGGAAGAGGATTAGGGCCACTAGAGAAAAAAAAAAGAAAAATTCTGAGAAAAAAGTCAGAATTCTGAGAAAAAAAGTCAGAATTCTGACTTTAATCTCAGAATTCTGACTTTTCTCAGAATTCTGACTTTAATCTCAGAATTCTGACTTTTTTCTCAGAATTCTGACTTTAATCTCAGAATTCTGAGAAAAAAGTCAGAATTCTGACTTTTCGGAAATTGAAAAAAAAAAAAATCCAGAAATTTTTTTTTTTTTACTGTTCTGGAAAAAAGTCAGAATTCTGAGATTAAAGTCAGAATTCTGACTTTAATCTCAGAATTCTGAGAAAAAAGTCAGAATTCTGAGAAAAAAGTCAGAATTCTGACTTTTTCGGAAATTGAAAAAAAAAAATCCAGAAAATTTTTTTTTTTACTGTTCTGGAAAAAAGTCAGAATTCTGAGATTAAAGTCAGAATTCTGACTTTAATCTCAGAATTCTGACTTTTTTTCTCAGAATTCTGAGATTAAAGTCAGAATTCTGAGATTAAAGTCAGAATTCTGACTTTTTTCTCAGAATTCTGAGATTAAAGTCAAAATTCTGAGAAAAAAGTCAGAATTCTGAGATTAAAGTCAGAATTCTGAGAAAAAGTCAGAATTCTGAGATTAAAGTCAGAATTCTGACTTTTTTTCTCAGAATTCTGAGATTAAAGTCAGAATTCTGACTTTTTCTCAGAATTATTATTTTTTTTCTAGTGGCCCTAATCCTCTTCCGTAACAAGGAGCTTAGAGGACCTCATCTTTCTTTCTAAACTTGCCAGAACTTTGTAAAGGAAGTCACAGTTGATTAATGAGAGGTAAAAAACACCGCTTGTGACAGGCAAGTGTCTGCCCCGCATGCATTGTTTCATCGTTTTGGCGGGTGCCACAGCAGTGACACCTCCACCACATAAATATGTGTAGAAAGAAAGGAAAGAAAGGGAGAAAAGAGGAAGGTGATAGAAGTGTGTGTGATACACAGAAAGACTGAAAAGACAAAAAAAAGGCAGCAAAAAAAAGAAGAAAAAGCGGCAGAGCATGGCTTTCTCACGTTCACAAAGCAGATTAAAAAGGAATAACAGTGGTGAAAAGTGTCACATCTAATAGGACAACGACGCATCAAGCCTCCTCAGAGATGCGGAGCTGTCGCACGGCAACATCTCGCTCTAAAAACAGGATGAGTGGCGTCTTCGCCGTGCTAATCAGAGCTGACGTTGGGAATACAACTCCTCAGTTGTAATCTATTTGCAGCGGTGATGCTAAGCTTCATTTGGAGGAGATTTCATTTGCAGTGTTTGTCTTCCTCAAACTACAATTTGGTCGAGCTAATGAGCTTGAAGAATTGCACAACTCAGGACAACAGAGAGACATCAGGGGCTTCAGGGGCTCACGGTTACAAGCACAGTAACATTTATGTAAAATACTAGACAGTGATGGTTTTAAATTTGCTGTTTAAACATGGAGTGCCAGTCAAAAATGATATCAAGCAAATGAGGATCTGTGAAAATGCATGTTTTCATATCATAAATATATGAGATGTAACAGGAGGAAGATGCTAGAACAATTCAATTTTAACAATATAACATTTTAAGGTTACAAGTTTCTTTTCTTTTTTTGGTTTGTTTTCCTGAGGTGGCAATGCAAACGTACCAGTTACCCAGCACATCTGTTTGGCCCTGTGGTGAATAAATGCTTGAAACATCACATAGAATAAATTTCATGGCAAAAACCGACAGTTTATTCTGTGAAATATTTGCATATTTGCACCTTCCCAAACCAGCTGAACACAGCATGTCTTGTTTGGTATTTTTAATGGGACATTCCATTCCATGCAAAACATCTTCGGGTGAGACATGAAGGCTTACTGTGCGTTCAGACCAAGAGCGACTAAAGCTGTAAAATAGCTTTTGTCGCTCATAAAAATAGCTGCTACAAAAAATCTGTTCGCTTTTGTCGCTCAAGTCGCTTAAGACATCACGTTCAATTTTGCATATCCCTTTAAAAGGACTGTATGCTTTTTACCATTAGCAGAGCTTTTGCAGTGATGCTTTCCGTGATTGCTGCCTTGTGCTTTGACAAGTTGTAGCCTGCGATTAACCAGAAATCCGTCTCCTACTGAAAAACAACGGTCTGGACATAACTGATTAAATTACACCCCAAAACAAAATAATGTTGTAGCTTAGTTAAGTACATCATCACTGATCTGCATCTGCAGATCTTCACTCATTCATCTCTCACTCTCAAACTAAACGTCAAGACGAGGGACAAAAGGGAAATACGTATTTTTTATCCCTGTCCATTATTATTATAACATAGTACTTTCGATATTTATAAATGATATCGTCCCATTCTCGCAGCATGCTAGGCGCTCGATTAGCAGGCAAGTTTCGCGCCTATTTTAAAAATGATTTTATCAACTTACCGGACAAACCAACGGCACGTGATACCTCTTCCCAGGCCAGAGCCTTCTTTTGGAGATCCCGAAAGGTTTAAAGTGTCAGGTCATACAATACTGGGGGGTCAGCGACGGCAGTTATCAGCGATTCTGCTGTCATTTTGACTCGGAACCAAAATACGGCTCCAGAGTTCAGAGTTCGTTTCCGGGGGACTCCTGGAAGTGAACAACGTCTACATTCTGATTGGTTGTCAGGGTTTTACAGCCGAAGCGTGTCATAGCCAATTTGCATAAAGTTAAACTATTTTTAACTTTGTTTAGTCGCTCTAATCGCTCAACTTTTGTAGCTCGTCGCTTCTGTCGCTTTATTCGCTCTTGTCGCTCCTGTCCATTGAAAGTGAATGACTTCCGGCGATTTTACAGCTTTAGTCGCTCTTGATCTGAACGCACAGTTACAGACTCTGATATCTTGTGATCACAGCCAAACGCTTTAGAAAGCATCTCCTCTTTGCTTGTATTTTGTTTTTCACCTTGCTTGTGCCAACTTCTCTGAGCTCTTCATTTCATCTGTTTCTCTCAAGGTAAAAAACCCAGTTAATGGTCATGATTGGTTTCTATAATGCTGTCTGAATTTGTGTTTTTGAGACTGAGCAATAGGCGAGGCTCTGCAGATTTAAAGCAGAAGTTTAAAACCACAGCCTCTATGTCTCATTTTGCTTATCAGTCTTGTAGTACATCAGCTCACATCTTCTGGGCATGAAATGATTTTTATAGGAGAGGGACTTTTGGCTATTTCCCAAGCAGTCAGAAAAAATTCCATCCTCTTTCCATGACACTGCTCTCAGTCTACATGCTGTCACTCTGCCTTGCAAATCATCTTGGAAGCAGTCCTCCCCAATCATTCTTCATCTGGGTAATCCCATGCATCTTTTCAATATGAGCCATCTCCATCCTCTGACACTATCAGTATCTAGACTTCTGGGGTCCTTTCTACACCTTCATCAAAGTAGGATTTTTTTCTTCTTAAATCTCACGCTTATCTTGCAATAAAAATTTCTTCCTCCATATGATCTAGGAAACAGTGAACCAGTTTACATCAGAGGGGAAATCCACTTGACACAATATAAACTTGAACAAAAGGATTTTAAATCAACACTATGTCATTTATGATGATCTTGTGTTAAATCATGACTGTAAATCCTGACACACACAGTAATGATCATCTTTACAGAGCAATGATGGAGGATGAAAGGGTGATATGAAGATTTCAAAATTGATGTAAAATTCAATACAGTGTTTAGCTAAGTAACAGTACTACAGAAGAAGCAAAATACTGCACCAGAGCAGTGTATTTTATTTATCTGTAGTAATGCAATACTGATGCCAGTTACACTGAATCCTGTTTTATGTGGCAAAATGGTAAACTCTTACACCGATTTTAAATCTTGGCAATATTTAATTGAAAATGCTGAAAACAGAGGAAATAAATGGCCACTGCAGTTGGTCTGCAGTGATTTTTTTTAAAAAAGAAGAGTGCTGTGAGAGTAGACTGGAAAAAGTGAATTTGAGTCTAAATGTACCGCTGAGAACTATCATCTTTGGACAAAGCATCCCTCCAGTCAAAAGGTGATTTGATATGCAATATTCTCATCACTAATCCCTTGTCTGGGGTTATTGCTTCAGCACTGAGCAGTTTCATGGTTAAAGCATCCCTCTGGTAGCAATTCAAACGGATATGCAGCATACGCTCATCATTGATAGTGTGTCATGTTTAGGGCAATGTAGCTCCAACACGGAGCTGCATTCTCTCTGGTCAATCTGTTCTGCACAGGCAGATGCAGACAGAAATTCACCCTGGGGTTAGTTAAAAACAACTCAGAGCAGCCTCAAACACCGCCTCTCTGTTGCAGGAGAATATTCTCAATATATTTCAGTTATGAAATATCTTGTACTCCCAAACTTAAACTTATTTACTCAATAGAAATTACATTTACCTTTATTTTTCTTCTATATTTGATATTTTATTTAAGAAGTTCTTCCTGGAATATTATGAAGGACGCTTCAGTTATAGCATTTGTTTCTATTAAGGTAAGCAATTGTAATGATATCGTGCCAAGTACACCATCAAGTATGCAATCTGTTTACATGAGCAATTTTGATCCAATCCAACGCCAATCAGAATAACAATGCACCCTATAAACATGCCAGTTTATCTGATTGGCCTTCATCAGAAAGAATTTTCAATCCGATAGAGAGGGGTGGTTTAAACCTTTTTACGATCAGATCAGCAGAAAAAAAAAATGAGCATGTACACACTTTATTTCTGTGCTATGTTGTCTCTGGGCATGCTTGAACCACAGGGGTTGCGTGATATAGCAGATTCAGGGAGGGCGGCAGAAACAAAACAGAATGGGACTGTGGAGGATGCAACGTTTTTGTTAGAAACTGAATGAGCTAAGGATAACTGAGGATTCAGACAGTCAGAAGAAAATAAATTAAAGAAAATAAAGAAAACTGCTTTTCTTCCTAACTAGGAGGCATTGCGCATATCAAAAGCATTAACATATAAATCTGTCCATCAAGTTTATACAACTGGTCGGATGACTTTTTCCAGCGTCCGTGTAAAAACGTCAGATGGAATCTCTGATCGGAAAGATTTCAATCCGATAGATGAATTATTTGTCCATGTAGAAGCAGTGATAGAAGCAGAGCTGATTCTAGCTTCAGAGCACCCAGAGAGCTGCCCGACCAGGCAAGATAAATTTCATTGCTTTGTACAGTTTAACACAATTTCATTCCCACATTTGTGAAAGATCAGCGAAACACAATTTGGGAAAGTCTGTGACTAATTATCAAGAAAGAAGCTGTGACAGAAGCTGATTTTGAGCAAATTGGTGCCTCGTTCCAAAACCAGATCCACCAAAACCCAGTTTTCCCTCCTTATTTACAAAGTTTCTGATCATTTTCAAGCCTTAGATTTAAGTCTTTATCATCAAGTGTTCAGAGACAAAGAGATTACTGCTGCAATTAGAAAATCCAAAATCAGCTTTATCTCAGTGGGAGAAGCTTATTTTGGGCATGCAGGTGTGTCTGAGCTGTGAGCCAGATCCATCAAAACCCCGTTTATCCTCCTTATTTATGGAGATTCTGACAGTTTTCCAAACTTACATATAGACTTGTACTGGTGCAACCTGCAATATGCGAGATAGGCAGGATCAATCCATTTTTTAGGGGTGGGGGTTGCTGTATTTCTTTTTTTGTGAAAATAATACATTTCAACAGAGTACAGTATGTTTTTTTTTTAATACTTTTCATGTTTAAAAAAAAAAAAGCATACAGTTAATATATATATATACATATATATATAAATCTCTCAAATTTTAGGGGTGCTGGGACTCAATTTAGGGGTGCCTATGCATGGGGGGAGAGAGAGAGAGAGAGAGAGAGAGAGAGAGAGAGAGAGAGAGACCCAACAATTCATTTTTTTTCTTTTTTTTACAAATACTTGCAGACAGTGGGGAAAAAAAGGAAAAGAAAAACACTAGGATGTCTTACAACACACACACTAAAATCCCCCAAAAGGAACAAACTAATTTCTGGGTTACTTTGACCCGGAACATTGGATTATTTTTTTGACACAACTTTTGGGTTGAATATTTGACTCAGAAGTTGGGTTATATCCACTACAATGTTTGGTTATTTTAACCCAGAAGTTGGGTCAACAATTCAACAATCCAAATGTCTGAGATGAAATAACCCAGAAATTAGTCGGTCTCTTTTTAACCCAGCAGTTTGATCCAGGAATTTTTAGCGTGTTTACAATGAAAACCTTGAGTAGACAAATTGCTTTTATCCTTTTCATCATATATAAATATGTTTAAAATGAAAAGACTCTGAGCTAAAGAATCTGCAAAATTTCGTTATTATCAACATCATAATCATTGCAATTATTTCTTATTATTATTGTTTCTATATTATTATTTTTATTGTTGTTATTATTAGATAAATAAATCACTTAGATGTAACGGCACATTTATCAATAATATCTGTAATACTTTGGGCAAGAAATACCGGAGAACTGGCTGGACTGCAGCTGTAATCTCAAGTCCAACCAACCTTTAAAAATCACACAGAGAAAATACATTTGTTCTTATACAGTTCTCACACCAAGCTGAGTGGGATGCTATTAGTGTGTTTGTGCATATGTGTGTTTGTATGCTTCATTCTTCTCTACCCACAGGTATCAAACTGTCCAACCCAGCAGCCTTTTGTAAATACCATGTAGGGCCTCAAAGACAGCCAACAGCCCGTTAGCTGGACATAAAAGAGAGAAGTGAATAAGTGGCAGCAGCTGAAGGAGGGAAGAAGAATGGTTGGATTGAAGTGTTTATGTGTGAATCTATGTGTGACCCTGAAATAATTAGAGCAAATGTATGCTTGCTAATTTGGTTCAAATTTTGGTAATTGCAGAACCATCCTGGCTGTAAAAACATTCATAAAATACAACTGCACACAAATGCATGTCGTTTTCATACACACAGAGAAAGCTGCGTAAAAGAAGAGAAGTTCTCCAGCAGTGTAATTAGGGCTGGTCACCGCTGAAACGTTGTAATGGATAACCTTGTCTGAAAGTGGCCAGGAGCAGCACACATTATTGAGCATGCTGCAGCTAAACACACGTCTGTGTGTGTTTGTTTCACCACAGAGGCACAAACATGCCTTTTCTTGTTGCTTTGTTTTGTTTTGACTTTCCTGTTGTTTATTTCAGATGTTGGTGTGGGTCTTTATGGTTGATATTTCTTACCAAGATAGTAAACTTTAATATCTCTGGTCATCATACCGCAATTCATATGCTTAAAAAATTACTTCTGTTCATATCTTAAAAGCAAATTTATTAATTCTTAAGTGCAAATTGTTGAAAAAGAAAAAAAAAAATTCTAATTACCAGTTAATGCTAAACTTTGTTCATTTAATGATAAACAATGATTAATTATTAATGTCTCAAACTACTGACAATAGACAAATATTCACCATTTGGATTGCGCTCAGTGTTTCTCTGAGCCTGGCAACAAGCCTCCTACCAACACAGGACAACAACACAACCTATAGCATAAAGGAGAATAAATTAACTTCTAGCGATTAAACCAGAAAACATGTTCCTGATGCTTCAATAAAGACATCTGCTTGTTATACAAAAAAAGGTGAGAATAGTTTGTTTTACTCATCTAAATTAAATATCACCAGTTTCTAGCCTATGTTAAGTTATTTTATTGGTATTATTAATATGAAGGCTGTAGATTTACATATGAGATACTATTCTATTCTATTCTATTCTATTCTATTCTATTCTATTCTATTCTATTCTATTCTATTCTATAAGACTATCAAGTGTGCACAAGATAAACAAAATATCACTAAAGGCATCTAAGCAGCTCCTTAATGATATTTAAGGCGGCACTACTAAACAGATTTTCATCCTTTGGTACAAAAGTTAATAATGCATCCATTCTGTCTCTTTTCTCTCTGAGTAAAAGCCATCATCTTATCTCTTGCTTCATCTCTTTCTCTCTTCAGCTCACTTCCTCCAATACTGTCCTCTTGGATGTCTTTGCTGAGTTTACCATGGTGAGCATTCTTAACAGCAGAAGTGTTGATATCCAGTTGCTGGTGTTTGACGTGATGCTCTGGCCGGAATAAAAAAGTTTTAAAGTGCAGCTTCTCAGCCTTTAGGATTGTGCAGAATGAATGTCAGTCTGCCATCAAAACAAGACAGAAGGGATTTTCAAAGTAGGAAACTTGTGTAGTATTGCTAGACCCACAACTTTACTTTTAGTAGTATTCTCAGTGATGCGCCCCCTATTAACGGCTAAACTAGCATCCATCTTGCTTCGAATCTGTCCTGTTCTGTCCCTTCCTCTCTTTCTTTTCCTCTCTTCCTCAGGTAATATTTCCTTGTGTTTCTTTGCCGAATCCACCATGGTACGCGCATATCTGTTTGCTAGTAAGTGACGCGGTGTGCAACGTCACGGCCACGCCCGGTTGGAAAAGTTA
This sequence comes from Atherinomorus stipes, assembly GCA_023101725.1. Classification (NCBI taxonomy): domain Eukaryota; kingdom Metazoa; phylum Chordata; class Actinopteri; order Atheriniformes; family Atherinidae; genus Atherinomorus; species Atherinomorus stipes. Next base: position 42,063 of record JALJCO010013700.1, read on the forward strand.
CATAATGCGGTTTCTGAGCCTCGGAATGCCGCTGGGCAGTGATGGCTTGAGAAATGTGCATAATGAATGTTGGTGAGCCATCAAAACGAATCAGAAACACACATTTTTAGTTATGTTGTGGGTCTTTAAGATCTATGGAACCTACTATTTACTGGAAGATGATTAAAGTGTAAGTGAGGGAAGTCTTTTTTTTAAGTTTAAGACTTGCCGATGTGTCATTTAGGCACCACAAAAAAGTAGTGCAACTACACTGCTCAAACAAAATGATGGAAATACATTATTACACAAATAATAATTACCATGTAACAAAGTAAGTCAAATTTTTGGGACATCAGTCTGTCCTGTTAGGAAGTAGCACTGATTGTGTTTACCTGCTGTTGTACAAATGGATCAGTCAATTGAGAGGCAATTTGCAAGACACCCTATACTGTAAAGGAATGGTCCTGAAGGTGGTGGCCACAGACCATTTCATCCTTTCTAGCTGATTTTTGGACATTTGCATTTTACCAGTACAGTACTTACTGTACTAGAGGCAACAGGAGGTTGTGTCTGCAACCCACAGAAGTTGCTCAGGTAGTGCAACTCATCCAGGATGGCACATAAATGAGAGCTGTAGCAAGAAGGTTTGCTCTGTCTCCAACAGTGTGGAGAGCATGGAGGAGATACCCGGAGACAGGCCAGTACACCAGGAGTCGTTAAGGGGGCTGTAGGTGGACAACAGCAGAGCAGCAGGACTGCTATTTCTTCTGCCACTTTCCACAAGGAGGAACAGGAGGAGAAATGCCAGAACACTACAAAAGGACCTTCAGCAGACCACTAATCTCCACACAGACTTGGACCAGGGCATCAGTCACCCCCTGCAGTTAGTGGCTCACCGTGGTGATGGTGGATTAAGATTCTGGTTAGCGGGCAGGCCAGTTTACAGCATTAATGCCTTCATCATGCAGGAGCTGCTGACACACTCAAAGCCACACGAGGCCGAGCATCGTCCTGAATCAGAAACCCCAGTCCCACTGCAGCAGCATGTGGTCTGACTATGGGTCTGAAGATCTAATCCTGGTACCTAATGGTATTCAAGGTACCTCTGGATAGCACATGGAGGTCTGTGTGGCCCTCCAAGGATACGCCTCCCCAGAACATCCATGGCAACATCAGGGCCAAGCCCAGGCGTGATGGGGATACAGGAACGTGGAGATCACACACTCTACTGAGCCTCATTTTGAATTGTCTTGAGGAATTTCCACAGCAGTTGGTTCAGCCTGTGAACTGACCATTCCACTTTTTTTTTAGTATCATTCTGACCTCCACAGGTTACTGTAATGATTTCTATTTCCATTGATCATTATTATGTCATTTTGTTCTCAATACGTTCCACTATGTAATGAAGAAAGATTTTCAACTAAATATTTCATCAGTCAAGATCTAAGATATGTTGTCTAAGTGTTCCATTTATTTATTTATTTATCCATCTTTCTTTTTGAGCAGTGTATAACTCTGGTAAATGTAGATTACTACTGTACATTTGCATATGCAAGACATTTCTAAAAGAAAACTGAAATTAAAAATTTCAATTTAAATGACTTAACTGTAAACTTAAACCTGTACTGTCTGGAGAAATAATCATTTTAGCAGTTAGCCCATGCTTGTGTAGTTTGACTTTTTGCTGAATCCATTTGAGATTATAAGTTTGCATACAGGTACGCATACTGTAAGAACACATGCATTTCCAAACACCTTCAAAGTCAACATTTGCCAACTTCCAACTCTTCAGTGAAGATGCATGATGCTCATATAAACAAAAATATTTGAACACATATTTGAATATTTTGAGTGCTTTACTGAATAAAGTCAGAATTATCTGACTTTACACGTATACCTTAATACATTTATTTAATTTATATATCTTTTTATTTATATCTTTTTAGAATATTTGACCTTCTCTGTATTTCTTAATTATCAAACAAACAAACAAAAAAGGTTATCTGTGCCAGAACTTTCTTGATGGGGCCTGGCAGCGTTAAAGAGCTGCATACCAAGACCAAGCATGACGTGAATTGTATGAATAATATAACCTTTTCAGACGGCTCTTGAAACAGCGCTTCAGAAAATCATCAAAATGTAAATGCTTTTTCAGTATCAGACACATGAAAGGCGGTGTAAGAAGCAAACACATTAAAGCAATCTTCAAAGTCATTTTCTATGATATGCTTGAAGGGTCATGACGCCTGCTGATTGTGTGATGGGTTAATTTCAAAGGACTGAGACGAGGCCATGAGACCTCTCCTTACACAGCAGCAGGGTTTGCTTTAGCATGACATCCTTAAGGGACCGTTGCCATGGTGAGGTGGTGAGGTATTGGTAGGTTAGGAGAGAGGACAGGTGTATGGCACAATTAAAGAAAGCTGCAGTTTAGAGAAAGTCACACAGATACAAAGGCAGCTTCAGTCTGCTTTAATGGATGTAAAGTCATGCAAATCAAGCAGAGGAATTGACTGAGATCAGATTATTATGAAACTCTAGAGAGAAGTGAGCAGTTCAAGGTTGTAGGATCACAGCAGCACAGCATCCTACACACTGTAAATCGTATTTTGGCAAATCTGTTGTCCCAATGTATTAGGGCTGAACGATTTATCGTTCTCAGATCGAAATTGCGATTTCAGACCACGCGATCACGTGATCGCCAAAGCTGCGGTTTTCCAGCGCTCCTGAATGACCCGGGATCTGCTCTGTCAACTACTGTACACACACACTACATGCCGACTCTGTACCAGCCAACTAAGCTCACCAATCAGAAGCGGAATGTTACTCATGGACAGGTCTTCTAACCAATCAGCATCAGGTCTGGGATGTGGCGCTGGCGTCTCGTGCTGTGTGATCTTTATTCTGGAAAATGGCTCCGGCAGAACCTCATCCAGTTTCTAACTTTCGTTTCCGGTGTTGGAGAGAGGCTGCAGACCTCTGCTGCAGGTGCCTCTTGCTGTTTGTTGATCCACTTCGTGCAATGAGGGAATTTTATGTTCAGTAAAATATAATCTTGAACTGTCTGTGCCGTCAGATTTCATGACTCAGCATATTAGTCGCCAGTAGCGATGAACTGATAAGACGGTGGGCAAAAAAAACGTCTGATCTGTAAAATCAGATCAAATCATTTTAATGGGAATAAAAATGCTTCTGAATTCCAACCAGTTTTTTCTATTTCCCTCATCTTTATTTAAAAACCAGGAGGGGCTAAACCCTACAGTACTAGCCCACTTATACCACCACTTGTCCCTGGTAATGTGTGTGTGCGTGTGCAGCTGCTGCACTACACCTTGACATTAAACAATGGCAACAAACAATAGGAGATGATATCAGCATTACCCAGATTACAGACTTAAAAAAACAAGTTGCATATTGCTTTATTTAATTTAACTAGCAAATCAAATAAATAAAAATATATTGAAAGGTTTTTTTAAATTAATTTTTCTCGTCTTTCGCAGATTAAACTGCAATGTGTCAAATAAATAAGAAGTGGAAAGTAAAACATGATGGGGCATTTTAATAAGTTGGATAGAAAAAAAATTTTTTCTCTTCCATGTACCCAAAGATACCTATAGAATTTAATTCTGTTTTATGGGAGTTTCCACCTCCCATATACAGCACACTCTAACTTAAAATACTGTAGCCATGTTCCTTAAATATCTGAATTTGGTTCATGTCTGGAAGTTACAGCATGATCCTGCTGTCCTTTTCGAAAACACTTATCAATGTTTTCATTCATTTTATGCGCTTTTTTTTAAAGCTCTGTAAGACACAGAAAAGCTGCACTTAAATTTAGTTTTTCACATTCGAAATGATGAATGCTTTCTAAGGGTGCATTCACACTATGGCTATTTGGTCCGCTTTCAACGGACCATGGTCCGATTCCCAGATTGTCTGCTTCGTCTGGTGCAGTCTGAACACCAACCGTCTGGTGCGCACCAAAGCAGACTGGTCCGCCTGAAAGCCGGGGGTCTCGGTACATGTGCAAACAGACTATCGGACCATCCAGCGGACCTAATGGAAGTGATGTTTGTCAACTGCAATAAAGCATCAGGGAGAAGAAGTAGAAGGAAGTGGGATAGATTATTGTTTGGGTCGGAGGAAAAACCAAGCAAACAGCGCGTGTTTGAAGAAGCCGAGGTCAAAACAACAACGAAAAGCAACTGGAAAGCGTCAAGACAGAGATGGAGTGACCTAACAATAAGAAGCAGAAAGATTTCCACTTAAATCACAGAGTCTGTTTTTTCTTCTTTTTCCTGCTTCTTCATCATTGTTCAGTGGTCGTATTGGGGAGCGTCGCCCCCTAGCGAGCAGTTTTTTAGCTATGGTGGTTTAACCAGGCGGTTTGGTCCGCTGCAGTTACTGCAGTCTGAATGCAAACCGAAGCAAAGGAAGGAGCAAAATTCTTCAGAAATCCCCGTCCAATCTGCCCTGGACTACTGTATCCTGGTGTCAATGCAACATAATATTACATGAAACTGTAAAATTCGTGTTAGCTTTCATAAAACCGGATGCTGTGTAACCAGTGACATAGTTCTTTAAAATGGATTCTTTTCGTAATTTATGCATACGGCACTCGTGCATGCTCATAACTATTCATGACGGTCACTGCAGTTTGGTCTATTGAAACAGAACTAGTGAGTTTCTGTATGACGTAGTGAATTTAAACTATGCTTAAGGCTTTTTACATATTTGACCGCTTTAATCAACGAGGGGAGAATGCTCCTAAAAGGGGAATACTGCACGTTTTTACTGATTTCCCGTGAAGAAAGACCAGCGATCAGCCTGGATTTATGCAGCACCCATGTACGTCATCACCACAACACCCACTCTGCAGCGAACATTTACGTATATTCCAGTTGGCCGTCTGATGACGGCATAGACGTGGACTTTATTTGTCTGTGGAAATTAGGGGGAAGTTAAGAGACAATGGCCGAACAGGAGGAAGCACCGAGTCGATAACCCCCCCACCCCAATCCCCAGATAACAGACAAGGGAGCTGTGCCTTTTTTTTTTTTTTTGCATTGAATCAGATTAAAAAACAACTTTGTTGGTGGTGAATTCAAAGTATAAAGATGAGGGATTATGTTTTTATGGTGCCATAAAATCCCGGCATTTTACTCTCGCTACTTTTTGAGCATCTTCCTGCAGATTAAAAAAGTTCTCATCTCTGAATATGAGCTACGAGTAATCAACTTCAAACTAGCATGTGAGTTAAGGATACTACTACAAAGTCTGAAAAACAAACATTTGACAGATCAGAGCGACTCTCTAGAGAACAATGACACTTCACTAAATAATATGGCAGCCTACTAAAGGCTGAGAAGCTTTTTCAGGCAGCAAATGACTGATCCTGGACCATGGATACATCACGTTCCCCTCTTTGCCTGTCTTTTCCCTCTTCCTCCCCTTTCCTCTCTCAGTGAAACTGCCAACAGATGAATCCTGCCAAGTGCCTCCCCAGGAGAAGTGTGTATGTCTCTTCCTCTCTGAATCTGAGTCTTTGTGAGTGTGTATGTGTCTTTTCACTTTGAAGGCAACATTGGCAGTAATGTGTCTAATAGAAGATAAGCAACACTCTCTCAGACAAGTTTTCTCAGTCGAGCTCTTCCCTCAACATCATCATGCTGAGTGCAATAGAGGAAATACTGTTTCCCCTTCTTCATCTTTTAAAGCGTGCACACACACACACACACACACAAGAACAATTCTCAGTGTACATCCATGCAAAGACAGACAGACACACTCAGAACACAAAGGGTTTGGATCATCTGTCTCAAAGCTGCCTTTATCTTCTCTTGCACAAAGTCCCACACATGCATGCGCACACACTTGCGCATTGGATGATGAGTCCCGGAGATGAGTTTCAGTTATAGAAGGACACCTCAGAGAAACTGCAGTTTTGGACCGCCATGCTGAAAGCTGCTTGCAATCATTTCTCCTTTAAAGTATGTCCAGTCCACACGCACACACACGCACACACACCAGTGAAGTGCTTTGCAAGGAAACGAAGGGCGAACACGACAGACGGCACTTGTGGAGAAAGACAGAGGGAGAGTCCTTGACTGCCAGCTGACCCCGCAGCTTGTTTGTGCCGATTTTGAGGAGAGTGTTCCGATGGAGGCGGACGGAGGGGAGGGGATTCAGATTTTATTAGGCGCAACACAGCCAACAATGACAGGCAAGGGAAGGAAAGAAGGGCTAAGAATGATGGAGGACACAAAAGGTCTGAGTACACATTGTCAGCGAATGAGCACCAAACGTGCACTGCTGCCATGTTTCTTTACAGGTTAGGCTGATAAATTCGGCGGGTGTATCGGATGTAGCCTGTCAGTGTTTGTCCTCCCCGACCGCAGCCACAGAACAACTCTGAAACAATGGGTGGCCATTTAATTACTCTGAATACATAATTATTTTCCTCCCTATCATCTCTAAATAGTTTTTTTCTTTCCTGAAAATAAATAAAAGCAGAGAAGCCACTTAATCCTCCTCAGTTTTTTCTGCATAGAAATAAGAAATGAACTGCATTCAGTCGGGACGATTTGTTGTGAAAAAATTTAAAAAGAAGAAGCTATATCAATTCAAAAATGTTATTAATAGTGAAAACCTAATTTTGGTTAATCATCTTGTCTATATTTCTAAAAAGTAATTAAATCCAAATAATTAACAACTATGCAGCGTGTAATACAGTGTACTATGTGATGTAAGACTCAGCATTGTTGAATTTTTAAAACAAAGAAATTCATGTGTGTTTCCAGTGGAATGTCACAAAAACCCTGCAGCAATCTGCAGTCTCTCTCTGGACTGACTCCGGAGAAAAAAAGATAAACGAGGTCAAAGCAACTCAGAACCAGATTGTCCAGCAAAAACCCAGCCTGGTATCATAGAAATACATCAAATGAGCACAGCCTCTAAACACTGTATAACAAAGCTGGAAGGAAATTATTCATAAAATCCACAAGCACAACAAGCTACTCCTTCACTTACTCGGTTACCAGGGCAACAAGGCCTGCCGCTATGGAAATGTCCGGGATTTTACATTGTTATGATGAAATGTTGTTCATGTGGAAGCTTCATGTTTTGTAACAGAGACAGGTGAAGAAAGATTGTCACTATTTCTGGCATCATACCAGAACATACAAGGGAAGCTCTTACTGTTGCAAAGTTTGTATCAAGACACTCGAGTCTGGAAAAGCGAGACTAGTTAGACCGTGGTTCAACATACTTTCACCAAGGTTTCACCCTTGATGAAATCACTGATATTCCAACTCACCTTGAAAAAGGCAAACCATTAAGGATGCACGATATTGGAACTTTGGCCGATATCCAATATGCCGATACTTTAAAACTCATGTCGCCGATAACCAATATCGATACCGATATTAAAGCTGAAAAAAATAAGCAGTCATGGCAAATAGCAGTTTTGTTATCCGTTTCTGACACTTTAAAAATTAGGCGTGGGAAAAAATACCGATACACTGAAATTTTGCAATATTTTCATATGGCGATATCAAAGCGATATTTAAAAATGGGGTATTGATCCATTTTATTTACAAAATTGCACAAGATTTCATCATTTTGTTACAAAATCTCACGATATTTTCTAAATTCTTGCAAGATTTCATAACAGAACGACAAAATATCGGGAGATTTTGTCAGTAAAATAGATCGATACAGCTTTTTATATGTCAATATGATATCAACATATGAAAAAAACGCGATATTTCAGTGTATCGATATTTCTTTCCACCACTAGTTTTTAGAAGTTTTAAAGTCTTTAATGAAGAAGTTTTTGAAGAAGAAGAAGAAGAAGAAGAAGTTTTTTTTGTTTTTTTTTTACTTTAGAAACAGCAGGTTGATTGGTTAAATATCGGTTAAGTATCGGCGGGGTGGCCGATATCCGATACTCAGTTTTAAGGCCGATACCAATTGGGGGCCGATTTTATTGTGCATCCCTACAAAATATTGAGTAAAACATGTTGCTCTCGCCTCATGGACGTAAGTTATACGCATCGTAACAGAGTTTCAGGGATTGTATAATATCATTGACAGCTGGCAGGTCGTGTGCAGGTTCTGGCCCCACATTGGGCAAACCAGCCTTGAGTGCAGTGTACATCAATTTCCAAATAATTCCCACTTATTTGGAATATATTAAGTTCTTGTGACTCAAAATATTTAAGCTGTTACAATATTTAAGTTGTAACAGCTTGATTTAAATTTAACTACACTGAGATTGATTAAAGGTAGAATCTGGAGTTTCCCCCTGAAATAAACACTAGACTTGCACAAGTGAAATCTGTCTCAATCCGTACCTTTGGGCGTCTACTCTCATGTGGTGGTGACTTTGTTTGCAACTCCCTCTCCCTAACCATTTTGGGTTATTTACCTTTGGTATATAATTTCTACACTTTACGTGTTAGGATGCAATCAATCATATTTCTCTGTTAGACACAGTTGAGAATCTTACTGGGGACATTAGATGGTAAGGGATCAATGCAGCTAGGGATTTTTAGCTTTGAGTTCCTGCATTTGCAAGAGTCACCTCTCCTTGTCATTAGTAAAGTAAGGTCGGATTATCATACATTTGGACCTGAAACTGATCCCAGCGGATATTTTCCTGGTTGGTAAAATAATAATTAATGCTGTGCATTGATAAATAAAAGGCTTTAAAAGTAACTTACAATAATGATTTAACTTCAGTTATACTTTTTTTGTTCCAACCTTCCCTGAAACTTACATATTTCACATTTGAGAGTATACTTTTGTCTGTTCAATCAAAGGTCAGCAGGGGTCCACGGTGAATTTAGCATTTTGCAAGCATGTAGTGCGATTGCTTTTGAAAAATATACTGCATGCCAAACTTCACTCAAGATTCTGAGAACACTATATAGGTCATATAAGTCGATTGTGTCTTCTTTCATCTTCTATTATGTAAATCTAGATAAATGCTGTATTTTTGTATCTGAGGGGGAAAAAAAACCAAGAACAATTCCAAGCCTTTGAGTTTAACAGCTGCCAGGTACCTTGAATTAGAACAGCAGGAAGTCAAATCAACACTTAGCAATGTAAAAATGTTATTAATTACAGCTTTAGGTGTCTGTGAAAAGACATGCAGATTAAGCCAACAGGCATGCAAATGATTTATTTTCAGTTCTGAGAAAACAAAGTTGTGCATTATATGAAAAAAAGACGCAGCTGCTTTAGTAATTTCTCTCCTTTGTGCAGTTTATCTCACACTGCCCTCCAGCACTTGTCTACACAGCGAGGAGTATATACTGAGGTCAGGACCTAAATACATTGGCTCCACCAACTGCTGAGTGCCAACAAGCTTTAAAACTGTCAGCGAGTCCCTCTCTCCTCACCCATCTTTCCTGTCTGTTTTGACGCTTCCCTTCTTCCACTATTTATGTCTCTGTCTGAGGGGGACAGTTACTGGCAGCAGGACACAGACAGAGTAAAATGTCTGACAAAAATTTAGGCTGCAACATAAATGAGACAGAACATCAGGGAGATATGACATTTTATTGACATTGCTCAGTACTGTTAAGCAGGGATGTAGAATAACAGAAGCTTATATGTTGAGATGAAAAAAGCTGTCAGTTTAGGACTAATTATTTGTTTAAAAGAAATGTCAGCAAACAGGGAAGTGTTTGGTATTTTCAGCTTACAAAATATGTCAACAGTTAAATGGTTTACCAGAACTACAGTTTTTTTTAATGTGTAGTTCCAGATAAAACATCATCAATAAAGTCACAATGAGTCTTGTCTTGTTTGTCAAGCCAAAAGTGGCTTTTTCTACATTTAACCCAAGGCATAACTCGATACTCTGAGACTGAGCACTGCAACTGCTATTCATGCTTCCTCTGCAAAGAGTTAGTATTGGAGCGGGGAAACAAAAGACTGTTGGAGTAATTGTTTTGCAGATACTGCACTGTTAGTGGAAACTAGCAGTAGTCCAGTAATTAGACTGAACAGCCGTTTCGTTACACTTCATTCATTCAGCCTGACAATCAATTATTGCCCCAGTCATTTAGTGATGAATCTGTAATGCATGGGAAAAAAGAGGGATTCAGTATATAGAGGGCTGCATTAGAAGTTGCTCAAAGCAGTTGAAATGACTTCAATAAGAATTGATTAAACCTCTAAAAACTCATCTCAGCTAATCAAAATGACATTCTGAAAAGGTTTTTAATTAAAATGATTATCTAATTACCTAAAATACAATCCTTGATTTTACTTTACAATATTACCGAAATACAAATTTCAAATGACTGGGTCTATGATACTCAAGCATCTCTGCATGACCTGGGATAAATATGAAGCATAGGTGTGCGATATCAGATCATTTGCAATAATACTGGTAGTTTTTTTAAATCGGTGTAAAATGTAATACCGTGATAATAAATGACCACGCATTTCCGGCATGATGACGCCATTCAACTGCGGCCCAATCCATGCAGCATGCAGTGAAAGCATGCATCATTCTTATTCTTGATGAGCAACAACACTGCTCTGGACCCTCCCACGCCCAAAAGCACTCACAGGAGGCCTGGTGTAGTGTTGAATTAAGTACCCCTGCAGTGAAACCATGAAACACACCATTCTGCAGGGGTGCTTACTACCCTGGGCCTCACGCAGCAGTCCCGAAACAGCAGTGGGCTGTTCTGTTTTTCTTCTTTCCCAAAAACTTTCCAAACCAATTGTTAGAAACAGTAGGTGAAGAAAACACATCATACATACACTGTCTGCCCCCCCCCCCCCCCAAAAAAAAAAAAAAAAGTCGTCACCAAAAACAATGGTCATACATTGTTATATTTCGTTGGACCTCCTTTAGCTTTGATTGCGGCACTCATTCACTCTGGCATTGTTTCGATGAGCTTCTGCAATGTTACAAGATTTATTTCCATTCAATGTTGCAATTGATTTTTCACCAAGATCTTGCATTGATGATGGTGGAGTCTGACCACTGCGCACAGCCTTCTCCTGCACATCCCAAAGATTCTCAATGGTGTTCAGGTCTAGACTCTGTGGGGGCCAATCCATGTGTGAAAATGATGTCTCATGCTCCCTGAACCAGTCTTTCACAATTTGAGCCTGATAAATTCTGGCACGGTCATCTTGGAATATGGCCGTGCCATCAGGAAAGAAACATCCATTGATGGAATAACCTGCTCATTCAGTATATTCAGGTATCAGCTGACCTCATTCTTTGAGCACATACTGTTGCTGAACCTGGACCTGAGCAACTGCAGCAACCCCAGATCATCACACCGCCCCCACAGGTTTTTACAGTAGCACTAAGATGATGCTGCATCACTTCATCTGCCTTTCCAGCCACATCTGAACCCAATTTCAGTAGTTTCTGCATCTCCTGAGATGTTTTCTCTGCTTGATGCCAATGATTTGACCCTTCTCAGACAAACTAACATCTTTTCCATGACCACGGATGTGTCTTTCCACATGGTTGTTTAGGAAATGAGGAACAACTCATTGCACCAGTCGAGGTTAAATAACTTGTTGCCAGTTGAAAAATAATCGCCCATGGAGTAATTATCCAATATAAGGCTCGTACCTACTGTATTTGCTTAGTTAAATCCAGGAGGCCACTTTTTTTTTGGGCCAGGCATTGAATAAAAACATGAGAAATCTAATTGCACACACAAAAAATCTACAAACTGATTTACTAACAGGGTGCAATAAGGGTTATTTCTTTCAAAGGTGCAAAATAACATGTCTGTTTTGAGTTAGTACATCTTCTGCAATGAATTTGCAATACAGGGTGTTAACATGCATTTGAGAAGAAAATGTAAATAAGTTAATTTAGCAATTGCAAAGTGATTTAACACTGAAACAGATGGTGGTGCAGTTTTTTGTATCTTATTTTAGTACATCTGAAAAGCAAGTGCATATTCAGCTTCTGAAGGGGATAGTGCTGATTTGCAGACAAGCATAACTTTGATTTAAAATAATTTTCTATCAGCAGTGAGAGCAACATGTTTAGGTCTTAAATTCAATAACAACAGAGCAAACGCCACTATTCAACACAGGTGTTAAATATTCTGGACAAATCAAACAAAGCATTTGAAGCCACTATGGCTCTTTGGAATTTGACGTAGGGCTGGACGATATAGAAAAAAAGATTATCGATAAAAAAATATCTGTATCGATCGATATCAATATTTATCCCCCCCCCAAAAAAGCCATTATCAAATTAAAAGCTATGTTAGGTGCAGCCCTGGCCATTTAAGCTTTTGCTGAATTACCTACTTATAATAAAGATCAAACTAAAGCTGTTGTCAGACTTGAATTGTGGAACATGAGCGGTAAAGTCCATCTGCTCTTTAAACAGACTCATCTTTTCAAACATGCCGCTTTGGTGTGAAATTATCGTGCTCCGGCGCTTTCATACATCACAAAACGTTGCAGAAAAGTCAGCACAGCCCCCCCCGCTCTCCCTTCAACTCTGTCCAGAACATTTTCTTGTGCTGTCAGCCAAAACGACGTGCCACAACATTTCCGCTCTTGTGACATGTAGATCAGCCGGTACATGTCCGCTACATCTCCAAGGTAAAAGACTGGTGCGCATGTCTGAATGCAGACGTTATAAAGGACAGAGTTCACAATATTTCCGCTTTCCAGTGGAAGTCTGAAAGGAGCATAACACTGGATCCCAATTCAGCCTTTGCCTGGGTCTGCGTTTGTGATTGGTTTGGCGGAAGGAGTGACTGTAGCATCATGCTACCTGATAGTCTACAACGGAAAATCGTGTTTCTATATTGAACTTTTATTGACCCTCATTTTTATATATTGAAAAAAACACTATTGATCTATATATATTGATATTGAATTATCGTCCAGCCCTAATTTGACGATAACTAAAGCTAACATTAAATGTGTTTTTTTTATTTCCCCTATTTTGCCAACGTCACATTTTAACTTGTATTGTAGCGTAGGGCTGGGCGATATATCGATATCAAAAACATATTGATATATTTTTAAATTAGATATGGAATTGGACCATATCGCACATATCGAGATATGGAGTTCAATGTTTGTTTGTTTTGTCTTTGTATATAAATGCCAACCTTACTAGGGTTCATCACATTTAATTCTGTGTAACGTTCCTTACTTACTTCTGCTAGTACTATCACATACAGTATTATACAGTATTTCTGTTTACATTTTATCGTTCTTTAAACAGCTGTGCATTACTTCATCAAGTTAGTTTAAATGAAACTACTTGTAATGTCATATTTGGCTATGACTGTAACAAAATATTTGCTCTCACTTTGTGATAAAAATAACAGGATATATATCGTATATCGATATTCAGCCTAAATATATCGAGATATGACTTTTGGTCCATACTGCCTAGCCCTATTGTGGCGGCTGGACAGGATCACAGTGCGCTCCTCCAACTGCAGCTGCTGGAGCCGCTGGCGTCATATCACATAGCACGCAGCTTATGCATAATAATCAGACCATGTTCAAGGCTGCAGACAGTTTCATTTGTTCAACAACTCCTCATCCATGTCCTCATATATTGGCCACTTCTAAGGCTCTGCACACATACCTGTTCTGTTATTTTATTTTATATTAATCATACTTTTTTATATTATATTTGTATTTACCTCTCCCACTGATATCTAATGTCTCCATGGTGTTGTATTTCTTTTTGCCCTTTCCCCTTTTGAAATTAGCCCCACTGCAAACTAGGGGTGTGCGAAAATATCGATTCACTGAAATTTCGCGATATTTTGTGTTGAGATATCATATCGATATTAAAAAACGCTGTATCGATATTTTGTTAACGAAATCTCGCGAGATTTTGTAAGGGAACAGTGAAATCTCGCGAGATTTCGTTGTTCTATCTGCAGCGGTTCAGCATGTAGAAAAGTCCCTGCATTAGCACTGATATCTATGTGCAGTCTGCAGGTTTAGATTAAACTTTAGACATGTTTAACATGTCTAAAGTTTAATGTTAAAATGTGTACATTTTGAAATGTGTACATTACACACATTAAAATGTGTGTACAGGTTTTCATAGACCACCCAGTTGTTTGAGATTAAGAAGAAATAATGACTGAAATGTTTATTTTTTATGCTCCCCTAAGAAGTACCACTGTGCACTTTGTTTTACTGTTTTGCTCATTTCATATGAATTGATTTCACTTATGTGCTTCTGAATGATAATATTTTGTGATTCATTTCATATGGATTCACTTTGGTCAATAAATTTGGAATGTCTTCAGGGACAAATATTGTGGTCTATCGTGGATAAATTTATTGCAATATATTGATTTTTGCAGAATCACTGTATCGTGATATTATCGATATTGTAGGCAAAATATCGTGATAGTGTCGTATCGCGAGGCACCTAGTGATTCCCAGCCCTACTGCAAACTTAGAAACATGCAAAATCCTCATTTATGTAGTGGCGTTTCCAAAACGTTTGGACCTGCTGTCATTTGCACGATCACTCTTAAATGTAAATCACCTGCAAACCGTGGCTCAGCTCCATGAACAAAATTCTAGATTGCACCAGCAAATTATTACATGCAAATTTGGATCTTTGTAAATCCAGCTGTAAGAGTCAAAAGAATGATATACAGATGAGAAAAGGCTTGGTCACTGTTAATATGTGTGTTATTTCTACAAAGTGCTAGTATTAATTTCTTTTTTTTTCTTTTTTGATTGTTTTTGTTGGCCTTTATGGTGCTACAACTAATGCATTAATTTCACATCATTGTAGCCTCATAATCTGACAACTGAGGCAGTCCTAAAAAAATGTCTGTCTGTTGACAAAAGGTTTGAGCTTCTACATGTATTTAAAAAAAAAAAAAAAAAAGGTGACCAAAGACAAAAAAAAAAAAAAACTCTCTAAGTTTTAAGGTTTAAGGACAAAGTTATCATCACCATCTTATGTGGTGCGATTTGAAAATGTGCCGGGGTACCACAGTAAACAAAAACAGCACAAACAGCACACACACTTAACTCAAGAGTGTGCTCTGTCGGCAGCCCAAGTGTTACTTTCACATCATTGGCTGAGTTGAACACCCACTTATCTACTGACCTTCAACAGCCTGCTTGAGGTTGATGTGGGTTGATGACTTTTGAGAGCACGCGTACCAGATGGGGCAGCAACTCACATGGATGATAACAGGTAGTATACAAGTATACAATATTAAATTAAAATAATGCTGGGGGGGTACATGCACTTTTATTGTTAGACTAATTTGTTCAAAACTAATTAAAAACAACACATTTTAATACGAATTTTTGAATACTCAAATGCTTTGAATGAGGCAGCTTGTGTGATTATTTCTTTTAAAAAGTCAAAATAACCTCAATGTCCATTTAGCTCTACTCGCCGGCATCAGTTTGCTCAGTTAGCAGGGATCTCGAGTGTCTTTGTAATAATAAATCAGTGCACCTGACTGATTTATTCACGAGCTGTTCTTTTGTGCTCTCTGCTGTGATAATGTATGGAACCCCACTGTCATGTCGGCACACCGCCGGCCGTCACACGTGAACTCTAAGTGAGTGGGAGGCAAGCAGCAGACGGGGACATTTGGTGTCTGATTCAGTAGAAGACACGAGTAAACCCCACAAGCTGCTGCTGCTGCCTATTTGTCAGTTATACTGCATAGGCCACTGTTAAATATTTAATAGTCCAACAGTAGTGTGATGTCACTGCCTTTGTGTTTGTTTGCTCATAGTCCCCCTTTTCCCTAATGCATTTATCATACAACACACAGAAAAGGGCATTTAAAGACAAAGTTATAAAGAAGGCTTAACTGTAGCAGACTGCAGATGCATCCGAGCCAGATCAGGATTTATACTCACACATCCATCCGCCTAATTCTTCTCCAATAGTGTGGAGAATTAGCCATGCTTAAAGCTTTTGAGGTGGTGCAGCAGCCACTAAAGATCTCCTGAATGCTAAGTAAATTCGGAAAATGGCTGAAATTCAATCTAATAAGGGGAGTCAGATTGGTGCTGGTTGCTCTGGTGGTGGCAGTCAGAACAGGATGAGACACAGTCACAGATGTATCTACTCAGCACTGCTCAGGAAAGAAAAAAAAACATTTAAAGGGTTGAAAATGTATTTTATTCTAGTGAGATGCAGAGGAGTTGATAAATGGAAACTCTGCTAATGTTAGCATTTCCTCTGTTTTTCCTTTTCTTTGTCTGAGAAAAGTTTTCACATCCTACTGGCAGAACAGCTCATTTACCCTTCACTGATTAATTAAGGCAATTGATTGGCTGGAATAATCGCCTCGCTTGCTCCTAATTAGGAGGTAATTGAAAAGTATCAATGGCTAAAACAGCGCCGAAGCAGATGCAGTTTGGAAGATTGTCAACATCACCCCCAAATTTCCAAACTGTTTTTCTTTTAATTCTTTTATTTTCCTTTTTTTTCCGAAAGCATCTCTATTCCAGCTGGTGCGGTGACACTGAAGGTAAAGCTGGATGAGTTATCTCCCTCTGGAGCTTGGAAACCACAGAAAAATGGCAATATTATTACATAGGCTTATGAAAGAAAATGAGAGTCTTTTGATTTCCCTCAGCTGACCCTATCGTCATGATCTTTATGTTCCTTTTTGTCATTTTAGCCACATTTTGAATAAGTCTCATAAGGAAGTCAGGCTGAGTAAGTGGGAACATTTCCTCTGCAAATATAAAGGTGCTACATCAGTTCAAGTGGGTTTATCCCATCATCATCCCCACCCAGCAAATGATTATACCAACGTTCCATCAGAAAATCCCATTAGACACAACTCTATACTACAGTATTATGCACCATGCTTTACTAATTACTACACTGCAAGGCCATTTAGTGTTTCAATTAGGAATTACATTACAAGAATCTGGTAATGCACTTGTATCTGCAAGAGTTTTAAATCTCTTGTTGCCCTCCTCTTCTCTCTCTGTCTACCCTCAAGACAAAACAAAAACAAATGTATCTGCCCTCATTTCCATAAAGATCCCCCACATGCAATGCTGGAAAACGTCTCCTCACACAAACACATTATACAGTTTGAGAACAGATTCAGATTCTTTGTTTCTGATGCAACAACCAGCCACAAGAGGCTGCTTACATTGATTGATATGATACATATTGATACACTGATATGACAAAAACCAAGATTTGCTTAAAAATGAGTTACTTATTTTTTATTATGCTGATTATTTTCTAACAAATTCTGGTCAATTCTGATGTTGATAGAGATAAATGATCATAGTGACGGTCATGATCTGATAATCTTATAATACTCTCGCTGTGATCATCCAAAGTTAGAGTCCTTTGGGGAAAAAATGACTACATTTATAAGATGTATGCATATATCTTATACAATTTTAAGCAAAACATGTCATTTCTTACTACTTTAACAAGATTGAGAGATCCACTCCAGTGGCAAACCTGAATTTAGTCACAAGCATTGCAAATATGTCCAAATATGCCCATATTGATATTCAGTTTTACAGGAAATCATTTATCAGCAGATGCGGGTGATATTTCAATACCTGGGATTAAGCATCACTGAACAGAATGAAAAAGTAAAGCATGGAATAAATAATTTACACAATTAAATTCCTGGATACTGTTACAAACAAGTGGAACTACATGCTGAGAGTTTTGAGACAAACTGTTTAACATAGACTTTCTGCTTGGACAAGCTATTAACAGCTGTGGCTGACAGGGGGGAAGAACAAGAGACAACAAACATTAACCCTTTATGGCTATTAAAGCATAACTGCTCACATCGTTGTCTGAAAAGGCATAAAAGTCCGTCAACCAGGAGTTAATGGTCTAATGGAATGAGCACAGATTTAAAAAAGCAAACATACAAAAAACTATTGTGAATGTACTTGCCAAGATGTTGAAGATAAAACCAGATACATACGAGGACCAAAAGGCTAAAGGGTGGTGGGTTGGATAAGAGTTAACATCCATCCATCCTTTTTCTGTAGAGGATGGATAGATGAACCTAGTTCAAGGTCACGGTGAGGGCAGAGCCTGCTCCAGCTGATATTGGACAAGGCTGGGCAGGCTGCAGTCCACGGGGCCACACTTAAACACGTAAACTTAAAGGTACAGCATGTAAAAATGACTGACATCTAGTGGTAAAGATGGGTATTTGAAAGAAATGATGTTTTTTTTCAAATGACTTCATGTTCCAAGCACTGTTGTGAATGTACGGTAGCTGTTAGTGGCCAAAATTCTCCCAGACATAAAAATGTTTTCATGTGTGAGTGGATCCAGTGGTCTCAGGTGTAGCTATGACTGGACTATGAAGAACTATTTTAATGTCTTTTAAGGCATTACTTATCCCAGTGCTCTTACTTCCATTACACAAAGCTGGTACAGCCGTTTTAAAGTTCAGAGGGTTCTCACTTCACACACGGGGACACCGTAGTAAAAAAAAAATGGTGGAGCAAATATGTCAGCCTCCATATGTGCACCACCCAGTAAGTAGATATAAATCACTCATTCTGAGAAAATAAACATAATACAGCTACTCTAGTGTAGCGATTGCACATCAATAGAAACACAGTTTTAAATTATATATTACATTTTTCTGCCATTGACCCTTGTTTTTTTACATACTGTACCTTTAATATTTAAACTCACTTGATGTTGAAATTTTTCTGCTAAACATAACTTTGAATAAATTTGTGCTGCTTTTGTCAAAGGTATCAACGTTATTGTTATTGGTTAAATTATTTTGTTTTTTGCTTGCCAGCAGAATACCTTAATCAGTGGCAGAGCCAGAATTTTTGCACTGGCCAGGGAGAGACCATTACTCACATAGGGGTGGCCATAAGTAAATACCTCAGGGCGCATGTACTGTATATATGTATATATTATATATTATATATAAATCCAACTGCATGGGGTAGCTAGTGTGTAAAATAAGAAGGGAAAGTGGTTTGGAAGCAGTTTTGGGTCTCTCCTGTGAAGCAGAAGTTTTCTTTCCCAATCGCAATATCTCAGCGAGAAAATCTTAAAAGTGGGATTTTCAGCTTCTGCATGTCCGATCTTAAAAATTCCAAATGTATGGGGTAGCTAGTGTCTAAAATAAGAAGGAAAAGTGGTTTGGAAGCAGCTTGGGGTCTCTGTAACTGCTTGAGTGTTGCCCGATTAAAGCGTGGGGGTGGCCAGTGGGGTGTTCACTGATTGAAAATAATTGCATTAGAATTTTTCAGAGGGTTTGACATGAAGACCAACTTGAAAGTTATTATGTTGAGCCTGGTCTAGATCTGGATTAAGGATTTAGTTCTCGTTTCTCTTTTGTTTTACTAAGTCAGTGGTTCCCAAACTGGGGGCCAGCCCCCAGGGGAGCTCAATGCTATGTCAGGGGGGCCCCAGTTTACTAACTATAGCTGTACGATGCATTTATTCAGCATTTCTCTCTCTGTCGAGAAACACATTGATAATTTATGTAAAATATTCAAATTGAAAATAAATAAAGGCTACAAACATGAACCTTACAGCCGTTATGCAATAAAACGTTAAATGAATAAAAAAAATATAAGGCATAGAAAAACATAAATGTATCCAAAATAAATATGTATCCAGCTGTTTTGCAATTTCTCTATATTTGAAGAATAAAATAAATATAACTATTTATTTATATATTTTTTTTAAATAATGAAAAATAAAAAAAATCCCAAAATAAACTTTTTAAGTTTTTGTGCAATGCTTCAGCTGCTTGCGTGTAGACTGTAGCAGGACCGCATGGAAGGGAATGTATTGCACATGAAGTTGCAATCAGAAATTGTATAAAGACAAATGGCAAATATATCGTTTCAACACGATTATATTCATTTGGAGATTGTTCGACATTAAAATTGAAATTACGATCAAATTTCGATTAATTGCACAGCCCTATGGCAGGATAAAAAAACGCAGTGCATGTCTCTCCAGTTTCAATGATTTACTTTCTGTGGATGCAGATGTGAACAGGCATGTAAATTCAGGTTGCCATTAGTGACATCAACACATTGTGGTGTTTATGTTGACTATCAAAATAGTTGGTGACTTTAATAATCAAAAAATCATTTTTTTTCCAAAAACTGCGGCTGTACCTTCCGCTGCCTTGTCTGCCTTTCTGTCCATGCGTACATATGATCCGATTAGTTGACTAATCGCCCAAAAGTTGGTGACAAGTCGACTATTTAATTTGTGGCAACCTTAATCTAAATATGCTTATTCTTGCATATTAGTGCTTCCCTTGAAGAGGCGTTTCATCTAAGCTGGCATTAGATGCTAGTTTTGCACTATACAGACTGAAAGTTGTCCTCTTTACTTCATATGTCAACCAGCTGCCAGTCTGACACCTGTAGATACTGGCAGGCTGCAAGTTACCAAGTTGTGACATTTACTGCCTTGTACTCTGTGGCATAGCTAAGTATAGACACTGAAAGCCATTTACAGAAGCTTCTAATGGGAGAGAAGAAAGGCGGATATGAACCAGAAGAGTGGTTGTATAGATTTCATTGGGACACTTCAAGAGGATATTAACATCCATTTATCAGCCGACATCACCCACTGATTGGGAAAAAAAGAAGGATGAGGAGCACTGGTGGAGAGCTGCATCTCTCACAGAGGATGAAACCCCGTCAGTCATGAGGACTGGCTCAGCATACATCAGAGGAACGGCTCAAAAGATTTCAGCCTTGTATACTTCATATGCTGTAATTTAAAATGTTGTTTGTATAAATGACAGATTGATGGAGTAAATAGAGAGATTGAAACTCTCATTTCTGTATGATGATGGCAGAAAGAGCCACTTTGATGGGTTCTGAACACAATGAAAGAAAACACAGATTTACATTAGTTGGCATATAATCAACACCAGCCACCAGAGCCTGTGTTCCGCTCTTTGTTTAATTCCTCCTCTGCCTGTGAGCAGATGGCTTTACCTACAGTATGCCATCCTCTCCACAGACCGTTTGATGTCCTCTTACAAAAGAAAATTAGTCTTACACCTACCGTTCCCAGAGATGTGGTTCTCTATCTCGCGGTGTCCAGTTTGCCTTGTGCAGACACTAAGTTGCATATAGAGTCCCATGTAATGTAAACTCCCAAGCAGCATCCTGAACGCTCCCATTTCTCTTGTTTTCTCTTCTTTTTCCCCCCCTCTTTCCTTTTCACATCGGGTGGAGTTCGCGTCGAAAACAGTTGTTTTTGTTCTTTTCTTGCTTTGTTTTTATATCCAAGTAAAATGCTTTGTTGAGCAAAGGAGTGCGAGAAATAAAGAAAGGAAGAAGTCGGCGCAGCCTTCTTGTATGCCAGCAGCCAGACTGACTCACTGCGTGGCTCTGCCTCCGCTCGGTTGGCTCTACATGCGGCGGAGGGAGACTTTTACCCAAGGAAAGGTACCGCGGCTTACGGTGGGGAGTATCAATTTTGCGAGGAGTGATATTAAAAACGCAATCATCCTGTAATTGAACTTAGTGACGTTCAAGTTTTCATATAGGAAGAAAATAGAGGAAACATTCTAATGCAATCTTTTTACAAAATGTTTATATAGTAAAATATGGGATGTGTTTTTCTACAGACGAACAGAACTAAACAACGCAGCTACTTTGAAAGAATAAGTTTCCCCTTTGCACAGCTTACACTTTAAAGAGGCTTTTAAGTATATAAAAAAAAAATAATAATTACCATTTTATTTCTGTAAGAATTTTGTGATATTTTTCACCTTTTGTGATTGAGGGCTAAGCAATGATAGTTCTCACAAGGACAGAAAAATAAAATGGTTTTCCTCCTTCCTGGTTTGGACCTGTAGGAGGTGTCGCTGTCTGTGGTGCTGAAAACAGCCTCAAAGTTGGTCTCAAGTTAAACTCAGATACATTTTCCACAAACCATTTTATGCTATGGATTATTGGCTTTATGAACAGCATTTGCATGCCCAAACAGCCTTTTATTTCACTAACACTATCACCACGGTTTTTTCACATTGTTTGGCCAAATGAAAAAAGGAAAAACCCAAAGAAAGTCTTATCTTTCATACTCTGGTAGTTGTTATAACTTACGTTGTTCTCAGCTTTTCTTTCTTCTGTAGGCGTTCCTGAATATTGCCAGCTTTGTTTTTCGTCAGGGACCGTGGATGCTCGATCTGTGTAGGTGCAATAGTTGGCTGTTTTGGCATATTTTTGTCTTTTCTTTCTTCTTTCCACCCTCCTTTTTAAATTGTAGTTCACTCCATATCTTTCTTTTTTTACCTTCTCTTTCCTCTGTTCATGTCCAGCAATATCATGGAAAGTGCAATTAGAAACAAGCATTAAGTAAGTCAAGTAAACTAATTAAATTCAGATTATCAAGAGCCAATTGCATTCATAAGGTTCCCCTTGGAGAAGCAAATCTGTTCAACACAACAAAGCAGCCAGAACATCATTCTGCTTGCTTTGATGCTTGATGGGACAAGTAGTTTAAAAAAAAAGGATTTTGTCGTCTTTGAATGTTCAAAAACTTCCAAAATACAGTATGCCATTTCTTGATACAAACAGAAGGTATTATAGACTAATAGACTTTCTATTATTTTTCTTGTTGAATCGGAGTTTTATCTGAATGTTAGTTGAAAATCCAAGAGTGGAGTTACAAGGCATTGGATCAAGAAAATCCTTTATGCACTTCAGAATCAAGTTCAGAGTTGTAATTTGGTTTCTTATTTCTTAATTAACAGCTTTACCCATCTTACTGTAATAAAGGCCTAAAGATGTGTGCTTCTCATGCCATGACCCAGCCTGTTTCATTTGAGAGACATGAAAAAAAACTTATATTGATTACTGACAACAATGTAGAATAATTAACATCAGATTTCCACTGTAGAAGTAACTTTAGAAGAAGTATTATTACATTTACTCTTACAGTCTAATTATCTGTTGATAACTACTCTGAAAACAAAAGCTTACATGTAAAACATAATCTGTCAATCTACTTTAACATACCTTTAAAAAAACTAAAAGGTACTTCACTTATTCAATTTTATCTTATTTATTTGATCTGCATCAGAGTCACACCTTTTTTTCTGAATATCAAAACACTGTTCGTATATAAAATGTCTGCAACTGTCTTTGTAATAACAATAATAATAACAATAATAGCATTTTTTAGTTCAAGACTGATTTCCAAAATTACACACAAAGAAAACTGCTTCTTATATTTTATGGAAATAATTTAGAAAATATTGCAAAGGATAAAGAATAGAAAAACATACAATGTTGGATATTTAGTTTGTCATATTATGTAAAGCTTTTCTAGTGATCACCAAATAGTGTCCAGTTTTCCCTGGCGTGTCATTAGGTTTCACTTAACTGTATTTGCCCGCATTCAGTTGTGACTGTTTAGTACTTTGGTCAATGAAAGTTAATTTTAAATGTGCTTTATGAATAAACTTGACTCGACTTACAGGGGCATGTGCCAGCTGTATTTTGCCAGCCAGCAGTGGAACAATTAAGAGGAAACAAATGTGTTTCTATAGCAGGAAGTAAGAGCTATTTGAAGAAATGTTTACAGCAGCTGAGTTCAACCCCTGCTGGTGTTGGACACTTGCACACCAGCTATTAACAGCTTTCTTTAGGGATTGTCATCTGGGTGAAAATTCATTGCTTTTGTGAACAAAGTTTAATTTATTTGTAAGGAGGTGAGTCAAGGCTGATAGGAATAATAATTAAATTGATTGGTGTGTTGTGCCAGAAGATTAAATTAAAGATGAAATATGCAAAGAAACAAGGCTGTTTCCCTTTCCATCTCCATTCTACTCCTTCAATCAGCATCTCTCTGCAATTTAATACATTTTTACAATTGGAATTCAAATCTAATCAGTGAATTTGTCAGAGCAGCTAGGTCAGGTCTTACTGTGCCTTCCTTCATGGCATTAACAGTAGGGGATGTTAAACAACTAGCCAGCTCCAGACCAGCAGCAGCACTTAACCTACCATCATGTCTGTTGAAGTACATGATGGTAGTACATCACGCATGAATGAATATGTCAGCTCCAAGTCTACTGGTCTTTCCTCTGTATCACGCTTCTTTTAACCTGCCTTTTATTTCTGCCTCTCATGTACTTATCGAACCAAATGATTTAATTACAGAAGAGCCAAAGCAATGTTGACAGCAGTTTAAAGAACAGACAGAATAGACTGGGATTTATATGGAGCAAAAAATATTTTCATGCCATCTGCTTCACAATGCACCATTCTTGATAACCCATCTTTTGTAGGTGATATTGTCATGCTTATGTCTCATTTACTAGTCAGTATTTAACCTAAATTAGTCATCAGTTTTATTGGCAACCATTTTTAAAAAAATACAAAATCTTTTCAACCTGATGAAGGTAACCCTTCTTTTTACACCAACAGTATCCATCACAGAATCATTACACTTGAAGGGTAAAACGGTGCTACTGTTAAGCTTCAGTCTCAGTTCAAATCAAATGCTCCAAGTTGCCCATTTCACCCAATTTATCAATCCCGGACTTACTATCAATAACAGTTCCTTCTCCTCTCAGTCCTTACCAAAAGAGATGAGCCCAACAGCACAGCGGTGAACAGTGTTTGCACTCAGTCATTCGGAAAATACAATTATTCTCCTTCCCTCGACTGTGAAATTGCTGTACAACCGCTGTTAAACATGCTGCAGTCATAATCACTGATAAGAGATGCACGGGGCCTCGCCTCCTCTGCCAATACAGTATGCAAACGACGCCCTGCTGTTCTACCCATCTTGTTACTGAGCGATATTAGAGTTTGTAAAGACACTTAGGAAAGGCAGCAGATGTGGCATCTGTCATTAAGTAACCCTTGTTCCCTCTCAGCCCTGCTGCTTCCTGCCAGGAATCATGGTCTGGAATCCAGAGAGGACATGGTGCACTAAATGAGAACTTGATAATGCAGAGGTACTGAACAACAGAGATGGGATTTGTGGTTCTTTTAAGGGAGCCAGAACTTGAGGAGCCGTTCCTTAAAAAGAACCATTCAAAAGATCGGCTTGTTCTTATTTTCTATTCAATGTTTTTCATTTCAGAATTCAATCAACAGTAACTAATCTTTATCAAGAAAATAACCACTGGTAAAAAATTTTAAGGCAAGATTTGCATTGGAATAATTCAAACTTGCATACTTCATCTATACATACTCGACTACTAAGAATATTCTGAATTACTGGTCATAATTTTCATTAATCTTGTGTTTTCATTGTAAGTGTATAAGAACAAAGGCCAATGCAAAAACTGTATCTAATGTATATAAAATCAATGACGTAGGATTACGAATACAGGAAAAATACAGAAATACAGTAAAAATATAGATAAAATATAGATATTGTAGACTAAATTTTAGTGACTGTTTTGGAACTCAGTTTCTGATCAACACCTTTTGCCCACAGATGCGTTCACACGACTGACGCGTGTCAGACATCAGACTCTCATGATGCCCACGTGTGTCAAGTGAAGACAGCGTCAACAATTTGGATTTTTTAAAAAAAATGCTCCTAAATGAACGGCTCACAACTAAGATATGAGTCTTATCATTCATTTAAAAGAGCCAATCAACAGAATCCATTCGTTCATGAACATCACATCTCTACTGGACAAGAGCCTGACACAAGAAGATGCTCAAAGTTTCTATTGCTTCTCACTAAAAATGCTGAAATTTGTTCTTAACTTTATAATGAAAACTCTGTGGGTCCATTTAAACTTCTAAATTTCACACAAGGGAAACAAATGTTTGCTATAAATATAAATCAGTTTGGGTAGTGCATATACAAACCAGTGAGAAACTAGGAGGAAAGTTTGAACCATTGATCCCTTCAGTGAGGGGATGCGGTCTGGTGGCCCTGTTTTGCTGTGGGGTGCACTTCGCTGTCACGGCTTCAGCTCAGTTATCCCCTTAGAGGGAGGGTCATTGTAAACCAGTACAAAGTTCCTCTGAGTGATCACCATTATCCCATGATAACATTTTTTTTTTCATTCCAATGGGAGTGGTCGTCTTCCAGGATGACTACCCCAGTTAACAAGGCAAGGCAAGGCAAGTTTATTTGTATAGCACATTTCATGTACAGAACAATTCAAAGTGCTTTTACAAGGGTACAAGGGGTCACAAAATGATTTAATAATTCAGTGTTACTAAACCTCACCTTAGTTTAAGACCAAAGGGAGATTTTTGATCGTTATAAACACTCTGTATCACCATCATCAAGACACCACATGAACAATTTTTTTTTTTTTTTTAAATGCAGGAATTCAGGGTGCAATGACGCTGAAAACAGGAATCTGGATGTTTTACATGTAACGTGATGTTCTCGCTGCAGTGGTTGGCCTTCACATTGATGCCCTTTCATTCTGCTGCCATTACTGAAACCACATTACTATAAGTAGTTAACAAAGTATAATCCCAAAGCAGAATTTAAATTAGACTGGATTTAAAAAGATTATATTTTACTGGTTTTAAAGATGAATATTACATCCAGATCACATTTTTTTCAGTAAGTGATGAGTCTTTTCCTTACAGACTGGGTTAGGAAGTCAAGTGTCAGATAGAGTGCTACGCCAGTGACAGCAGAGGATGAAAGTAATGATGATGAAGCTGGTTGTAAAAATAAAGCCATCTAATTTGCATATTTAGTAAATTGTTTTTAATCTATAATTTGTCTGACACTACTGTGTGCAATGAAAACGACATAAGGATTCATATCAGACTAAATATAGCAGTAAAAGAAGTTTAAGTGGGTCAAGTCTGTGCAAAATCCCTTCCACTTCCATGCTGCACCAATTTGTCTGTTGCACATTTAAAATGCAGAAGTAATTGGAATTTTTCCCCCCTTTATTGCACCTGTAAGCTCAAAGACAGTAAAGAAATAGTTTCTTGTGCACAAGACAGGGAGAATAACAGTGGATTTGTTTGTGTATACAGCTGTAATGTAATACACCTCCACACTGATGTGAGCAGCAACATGAAGAAAAACAGCAGTGGGCTGAGAGCTCAGAGAAGCTGCCGCGATGCATCCGTGGGTGGGTTCATATCGATGCAGCAGGAGCAGGTCTGCTTTTCTGGGAGGAAAGCTGCAGATAAGGTGCTTCTGTGGGACTGTAATCAAGAGTGAGCGTAATGACATTCACGTGAACAGTAATCAGGAAGCTGTGCCAGTCTCCCATTTAAGTGTGACGTTAATCAAAAGAACCCAAACGTGAAATCAGGATTTTATTACCAAATGTTTTAATAGAAAATATTTTACACCTAAGTCCAAAAAACCAAGCAAATCTAGATATATAGTTTGCACATCACTGTTCAAACATGCCACAGTACAGAAAAGAAACAGCACTGCTGTTGAAAAAACATTGCATTGTGTTCAATTTCATTCTCCCCATTAGATTTTCACAAATTATTAGAAAGATTTTACGTTTGAATGCTTCCACATTTTCATTTTTTAAAAAGTAGAAATAATAAATGTTGATATTTTTCATTTTTCTGCAGTATTTCTGCATTTAGCTGTCAGTTATGAATCTGAGACGCTGGGCTTTTGTTTGTGCTTGAGGGTGAGTGTCTGTCTGAATGATACAAGCAGAAGCATAGAAAGAAAAAGGGATTAAAAGTTTTCTGCAAGGTCCATGATCCTCTTCCGCTCAGCCTCTTTGAACTCGTCACTCTTTCCATCTCCAATGCTCTCAGCGTACTCTGCAAAACACAAAGAAAAATCACAGGATTAGTTGGTTTGACAGCAGAGGCGTGGCTGTTTGACTTTTAAACAGAACATCTTTATAACCGGAAAAATAAATAGATAAAAACAAGATAGACTCTCCAGTGCTTGAATAAGAGATAAATACGACCAGGAAAATTTTATATTTAAGGTTCAGGATGTTGCCTGACAGTTGGATCCAGGAAAAAAAACAACAACAACAAAAAAAAAACCCAAAACAAAAGCAGGCAGAGCCAGGTGTAGTTGATAGTGAAAAGGCTACTGTGCTTTTATGAGAAAATAAAAGATGGAATGAGCACAGAAACATAAACATTAGTTAAATTTGTACATGCATTTGTACATCTACACCTGGCTGCATGAAACTGGAAAAGTGGGATATAGCACTGATGATATAGCTTGCGATACATACAGTAAAAAATACACACACACAAAAAAAGAAGGTACTAATAGTGCTAATCAGGTGCATTAATGAGGGCCACACATTCCATCTGAGCATGCTAGTTGCAGAAGATGCAGAGAAATGAAACGCTCTCGTTAATACATCCCTGCTGCAACTACAGACGTGGAAATAATTGTTGGCACCCCACAGTTAAAAGTAAAACACACAATGGTCACAGAAATAACTTGAATCTGGCAAAAGTAATAAATAAAAATCTTATGAAAATCAGACATTGCTTTTCAACCATGCTTCAACAGAATTATTTAAAAAATAAAACAAGTTGGACAAAAATGATGGCACCCCTAGAAAAGACTGCAAATAATGTGACCAAAGTGACATGTTAAATCAAGATGCACACTAATTAGCATCATAGGTGTCAACAATAATCAATCAGTGGGCCTATATAGGGAACAGGTAGTCACTGTTGTTTGGTGACATGTTGTGTACCACATTCAGCATGGACCAGAGGAAGCGAAGGAAAGAGTTGTCTCAGGAGATTAGAAAGAAAATTACAGACAAGTATATCAAAGGTAAAGGTTATAAGACCTCCAAGCAGTTGGATGTTCATGTGACTACAGTTGCACATATTATTCAGAAATCTAAGGAAAACTGATGACACATCAAAGATACAGATTATGCGAATGGTAACAAAAGAGCCCAGAAAGACTTCTAAAGAGATTAAAGGTGAACTTCAAGCTCAAGGAACATCAGTGTCAAGCTTCTGGGAGAATGTCCTGTGGACAGACGAGACAAAAAAAATGGAACTTTTTGTCAAGACACATCAGCTCAATGTTCACAGATGGAAAAATGAAGCATATCAAGAAAAGAAGACTGTCCCTACTGTGAAACATGGAGGAGGCTTTGTTATGTTCTGGGGTTGCTTTGCTGCATCTGGCACAGGGTGTCTTGAATATGTGCATGTTCAATAAAAACTCAAGACTATCGAGGGATTGTGGAGAGAAATGTGCTGCTCATTGTCAGGGGTCCTGCAACAGCGTAACGACCCAAAACATAAAAAAGAGCCAAGAATGGCTGAGACATTGGATTATTGTGAAGTGGCCTAATGCTGCCTTCATGTGGAATGGGAAAGATGATCCTTTCCACTTGTTAAGTGGAAATTACCAGTGCGTTGTGTTCAAGTTATTTATTGTTGTAATGAAGTTTAACACTGGAGGTTATCTTCGACTGACGAGTCAGCTAGCTGCTAGCTAGCATCTGCTCTTAGGAGGTAAACCAAACAATAACCATATTTTTACAAACAAAACTAAGTTTATATGCGGATGTGATTAAAGTTCTGTATGTCACAGAATTATGCAGACTACAAACTAACTAAAGAACAGCAGAGGAAAACTTGAAACAAAATGTAATGCATCCCATTAGGGATATTTTTGTTGTTCTCCGCCATGTTGAAAGGTCAAAGTTTGCCTTATTCCGGCAACTCGGACATCATAAAATTTTTCCAGCTTTCCAGTGGAAATTACGACATGAGTGGGGTATTCAAGTGCAATTTTTATGTCGGACTTTGGTATTTACCATAAATACGATACCACATGAAGGCAGCGTAAGTGCCCTGACTTAGATCCTGTTGAGCATCTTTGGAAGGAACTGAATCGTGCCATCTGGAAAAGCCACCCTTCAAACCTGAGACAACTGTACCAGTTTGTTCATGAGGGGTGGACCAGAATACCTGCTGAGAGGTGAAGTCTCATTAACAGCTACAGGAATCGTTTGATTGCAGTGATTACTTCAAAAGGTTGTACAACAAAATATTAAGTTAAGGGTACTATCATTTTTGTTCAGACCTGTTTCATGAGTTAGTTTAAAAATAATACTGTTGAAATGTGGTTGAAAAGCAATGTCTGCATTAACAGGTTAATTTTCAGAGAATTTTTATTCAATATTGCTTTTGTCAGATTCAAAATATTCCCGTGACCATTGTGGGTTTTTCTTTCACTAACAGAGGGGTACCAACTATTTTTTCCATGTCTGTATTTTTAATTTCTTTCCAATACTCATATTGCCATTTTCAAAAAACTGTACCATCCCTAAGTTTAAAAAGTATAAAATCTTAATAACAAAAAAAAAGAAAAAAAAGGCAAAAGAAATTATTCACAACTCTTGGGACTTTCCTCTCCTCCCAGTCCAACTGAACTATGTAATATCTGCCCAACTATAAGCTGTCGTGAAGCACAGGAGAGACAAAAGCAACAAATTACCTCAAAATTTTATTTCACTAAACTTATGATTGTTGCCATAAATTATTAATCAGATGGTTTAAAAAAAGTTGAGTCATATTTCCTTTTAGTTTCCCAGAAACCAAAGACATTTTTATTCCGTTTAGTCTAAAAGCGACTCTGTAACAATATAAAACACAGAGCAAATCATTTCAGCAGTCAAGTTAAAATGGCTTCAAATGATAAAAAGAAAACAGATTAAAAACCTTCTAGATGACAAATAATCCTCTGTTTCTAAGCGCTCGCGTTGCAGTGATACATCATCCCGTTCTGTCAGTTTGTGGGAGTCTGACTCAGAACAAATTTACAGTGGAATATGCATGCAAGCAAACTCAGAGTTAAGACCATCATGGGCCCCAAGGTGATTTCGCAGCTTGACAACTACCCAAGCCTCTTCTTCTCTAAATACTGAATAATTACAAGAACATTACGTAGCTTTTGCGGACCCCTTTCAGGAAATCCTACTGCACCTGTAAACATATTTAACTACCGATATTCTTTGTATTTGTGAAGAACAAAGCTGAAAGAAAGTGCATTTAAGACCTGGCACTACACTACAGCTAATGTCTTTAAATCATACAATCATTATCTTTTCCTAGTGGAAAAATGCTTTCATATAACCCGATTCCCCATGACGGATGCTGACAGAGTCCACCAACAATAACAGGCCGCGGTATATTGTGCAGCACTTCATTGTGTGCTTGTGAGTATTTGACTGTTTTCTTCATTTTGTGTTTCTGCCTCCCACACGAGGCCTTTGAGACCATCCGACTGTCGATTTGTGAGTCTAATGTGGAGAAAGAGGAAGTTGCAGCTGCTGCAGCCCCGGTGGAATCCTTGCATCCGCTCTGTGTCTCAGCCTGCCTCTGAAGGAGGGATTACACATTAAACCCAGGGATGTCGAGACCGAAAGATGGGGGAAAAAAGGCTGCTTTTCTCTGGGAAACACTGCAAAGAAGAAAATAAGGGGGGCTTTCCTGACAGCTAGAAGGGTTTAGGAGCACAAAGCATGGTGGATGTCAGAGATGCTGAAGAAATGTTTTTTTTTTTTTTTTTTGTGGAGGAGGAATGATTCATAAATTAACAGTGAACATAAACTAAAATGACACATGAAATAGGTCTGAGAAAGAAGATATAGAGAATAATGTTTTTTACGTAAGCACAAGAAAGCATGATTAACAAACTTTGGTAATCTTGCCTTATTTCTGTAGTTGTGACCATCATTTTTAGGATTTTATTCCAACCAAAATAACATTGGCAAACCTCAGAGCATCTTTGTAATCATTATCTCACGATTATTAATAAATATGTTACAACTAGTCATTGGCCAAAATTTATCTTTAAATCTGGCAGCAAGCTTAAATCTTTTAACCAGCATGTCTACAAACTAAATGCGTAAAGTACAATGCAGGGAAGGCAGAATTGCTCATAAATAATGATTAGATATGTATAAAACTGTGTAACTACAGCTAAAAAAATACAAAAGTTAAGATTTTTTATCTCATTATAACCTAGTTGATCCCAGATATGGAAATACTGCCCCATACCAGCTGCTGTTGAATTGATCATTTCAGTGGATGAAAATGACAAGCTTCTCCCCGAGTGTTTTGCTCACAGTGCTACGGAGGAGAAATCCATACATGGATCCATGTAAGTGCATCCATGTACTTTTCATTGTCCAAACCTACAATGGTGCACCATATTTTTAAATGCATAATACCCAATTTTCTCTTGGATGTGAGAATGCTTGTGGTAAGCTGCTGCGAAGTAACAGTGGAGAAGTGCGGTGATTTCAAATGGTTTCATTTAAGACTGTGATGATGTCATAGTGTAAGAATAACTTATATAAGAGTTGGATAAAAATAGTTTTAGCAGACAAGCATAATAAAAGCTCCATTTCCACCAGCAGACCTGAGTCGGTATGGGACAGTTTGGTTGAGTGAATCCTGATGTCTGTTGCATTTCCACAGCCAACGCTACCTTTACCAGCATGTCAGCCGGACAGTGATGGATGCGTCAGCTACGTGACAGCGTGACTTCACAGTGGTGCAACGCCTTCCTTGAAAATATTATTATTATGAACACAGAAACAAAATGGATGAACAGTAGACCTCCAGGAGTTTGTGTTCTTTCGTCTCGGCATGTGGTTTTAAAGACGGACTACAGAACTTTTGCAGTGACGCGCCCCCTATGGCAGGCTAATTGGGCATCCATCTCACATCCTACCTGTACTGTGAGGCCTCTCTAGCCAGTAGAAGACAGTCTTATCTTGACTCTTGTCTTATTTTTTGCTCTGTCCTTTTTCGCTTTCTTTCTTTTCCTCTCTACGTCTGATTATGTCGGTGTGTTTATATCTGCTTGCTAGTGAATGACATGGTGTATAAAGAGAAGCTCAGATGCAACGCCACCCAGTGACCCAGAAGAAAAATGTGTATAGTTCCTCAGCCTCAGGACGCCACTGAGCAGCAACAGCTCCAGGAATTCACATAGCAGATGTCACTATGCCATCCAACGACTCTTACGACCAATCAACAGATTGCAGCATGTCAAGCCCCACCCTTTTGGGTTGGATTGGCAGGATTGGGACACCAATGGAAGGGTCCCAAAAAGTGGGACAGCTTGGGTCTAATATTCTGGTACCCTTCCCAGTTTTTGCTGTTGGACCAGTCTTGTTTTTGCTAGCCATCTGATTTTTAGTTTTAGTCAAAGTCTTATGGAGGAAAATGTTAGTTTTAGTCACATTTTAGTCATTTCTATATGTGATAGTTTTAGTCTAGTTTCCGTCAACGGACATTCAAAAAGGTATTACTCTCGTTTAAGTAAAATGAAATAAAATAAAAAGACAAATGCTTTCTTCTTTTTAACTAAGTCATTTAGTTAGATGAGTTTTGGAAATTGGAATGAAGGTTGCCAGGTCATATCGAGCTTTGCAATTTAAAAAAAACAGTTCACCTTACTTTAATGCATTTTCATAATAATAGGACACAATGCATTCTGGTTTTCTTTCTGATGGATTATAGGCTACCGAAAGTATGTCCATAGATCATTTCATCATTTCCAACAAACAAGCCCCTTTGCTGACGCTGCCACCTAAATTACATGTCTGACCACGGTGTTGTGCAGAATGTGCACCAGAGTCTCTTAACAGTTTGAGTACCAAAGATTAAGTTTCACAGGTACAGGCGTGGGCCGGCGGGTCACAGTGAGAATGACCTTTATTAAGCTCTGCATTTCCTTGTTGCAAGGAATGTTTTCACCATCCTGCTGTCCAGCTCAGCCAGGAAGAGATGTTTCAGCTGCTGGTGATGTGATGCAGAAACAGCAAACAAAGTTAAAACCAGGGGTGGTGGATTATACAGTATGTTTACGCGGCAACCTCCGAATTAAATGAATAAAGCCCCGAAGCAGCATAACAACAGACACTTTAGTGAATTAATACAATAAGGAACTTCATGTGTTAACATGCAGTTCGGGTCCAGGCTCCAGGTACCAGCGGGTAGCTGGTCAGGTTTGGTAATCATCCCAACGAGTTCGGGGCAGATGCGGGTTGATAAAACCTGTGCAGGACTCTGATGTGCGTTGCATGCTAGGTGGTGGGCGTGACCAAATGCAGTTACTTTTTTAGCTTTTCCCGGACAGAAATAGACAGAAATATCATGCATTTTGAAAATCTAACACCTACTAACATTTTTATCCAGTCTTGTCTCATCAATGCTCTCACACATCTCATCAGGCTTTAGTCAACTGAGAGCCATGTTTAGTTTGTCACAGTCTCATTAACATCATGAAAAAAGGGCTGTCAGCAAAATAATTTTGTCATCGTTAACGAAAACAGCACTGCTCTGAACAAGCAAAAAAATGCGTACTGACCCAAAACAAGGGGTTTAAGTCGGGCGCAACATCACATACAAGCAGAGCTGGAAAGAGAGCAGACCAACTGAGGATTATACGTTTCTCAAGATACAATGTTTAAGTGTAGGTCAGTTCAGAGGTCACTATCACTGGTTCTTTTGAAGAATTAGAGTACTGTATAAAAAGCCACAGCTTGATGAGATAGAAATGTAAACGAGAGAGAAATATGAATACTTATGTTTGGATTATGATGTAAAAGTGTTGAAATGAGCCAAGATATACGGGATACCACTGACCTACAACATGGTAGCACTTTGAGGCATACTGAGAAAAGCAGTTAAGGAGACACAGAGAGTGATATTTAACAACATGGAAATGTGCAGCCTCTTCTACAGGCAGCCCCCGTCAGTGTGAACATGTATGTGTGTGTGTGTCCATGTCTATGAACGGCTCTGCAGTCAGCCACGCAGACAGAAAGGTCAAAGATTTCACGACTCTTCAACTCTCTGCAGGAGCTTTTCTTTAGCATCCTGATACCCTCTCCCTTCTGTCACCACGGCAACACGGCAAAGGACAATACAGTACTGAGCATTGCCATTACTCAGGTCAGTGACTGGGACTGATCTGCCATGAATACACGGAGAATCATTTCCAGGAGCAGATTCTGCAGCCGCAGCCAAGGATGGGGACACGGTGCAGGGCTGCCAGTGTGATTACAGCTGCAGCTGGGACATCGCAAGTCCTACAAAAAACACTGTTACACTCGCCTGACGCTGCTCCAATCCAGCTGCACAAGGGAGAACTGGCACAGGTGATGCTCTGGTGTGTTAATCAATAGCAACATTCTCTAAATCCTCAAGTTTTCATGCGCACACAACCTCTGAGTGTAAACATTCAAGGAACAGGTAAACAGATTTAAAGAGCTTGAAAGAAATTCTACATGTGTTCAAGATTGCAATCCAATGAATGGTTA
Source organism: Atherinomorus stipes (assembly GCA_023101725.1). Lineage (NCBI taxonomy): Eukaryota > Metazoa > Chordata > Actinopteri > Atheriniformes > Atherinidae > Atherinomorus > Atherinomorus stipes. Next base: position 77,291 of record JALJCO010013700.1, read on the forward strand.
ATAATAGAGATTCACAAACCTTTGGTAATCACATGAGCTGCATTTTTTTTTTTTTTAAAAATAAACACAATATGTTTGACATATTTGTTTGACATGATTCTCTTATTGTAAGCCCATCTTCTTATAAAAATACAGAGCATTTTACTGGGTTTACAAACTTTCAAGCACCACTGTATAGTTGCTGCTTAATAGTATTGGGTTGTACTATACTTATAAGACACAGAGATCATCCTTGTCTTCTCACTGGATATGCTGATGATTGAAGAGGTAAAATATGACTTCTTTTTAAAGATGTAATTTAATATCAGTTATATAAAGGAAGATAATCAACAGTATCTTCAAAGATTTTCTTAATGCTCATTTTTCATGAATACGTGTTATGAGTTTAATATGGGCCAACCGACAGAAAAATACATCACTTATTTTATCAACTTGTGTTCTGACGATGAGCTCTGTGTTGAAAAATTCAGTGGATCTGTGTTTGACCATTCAGATCCGACATATTATATATATATATATATATATATATATATATATATATATATTTATTAGGGATACACCAGAATAAAATTTCCTGACCGAAACGGAAAACAAAAAATGAGCAAACCAAGGCCGAAAACCAAAACACTGAAAGAAATCATCATTGAGTAACAGCTCTCTGCATATATCTGTATCGGTTGATAATGGATATCGGAATTTAAGAGATGGACAATATCGGATATTGGTAAAAAAGCCTATATCAAACATCCCTAAAAATATATATGAGGGATGTTTGATATAGGCTTTTTTTTTTTTTTTTACCAATGTGTGTGTATATATAATATATATACAGTATATATATATATTTACATATATATATATATATATATATATATACACACATACACAGTGGGTACACAAAGTATTCAGACCCCTTTCAACCTTTTACTCCGTTTCATTGCAGCCATTTGCTACAATAAAAAAGTACATTTTATTTCTCATTATTTTACACTCAGAACCCCATCATGACAGAAAAAAACTGAAATGTGGACATTTTTGCAAATTTATTAAAAACAAAAAACTGAAATATTACATGCTCAAAAATGTTGAGACCCTTTTGCAGTGACACTCAGATTTAACTCACAGGCTGTTCATTTCTGATCCTCCTTGAGATGGTTCTACTCCTTCATTGGAATCCAGCTGTGTTTAATTAAACTGATTGGACTTATTAGGAAAGGCACACTCCTGTCTATATAAGACCTTACAGCTCACAGAGCATGTCAGAGCAAATGAGAATTATGAGGTGGAAGGAACTGTCCAAGGAGCTCAGAAACAGAATTGCGGCAAAGCACAGATCTGGACAAGGTTACAAAAGAATTTCTGAAGCGCTATAGGTTGCTAAGAGCACGGTGGCCTCCATAGTCCTTAAATGGAAGAAGTTTGGGACGACCAGAACTATTCCCTAGACCCGGCCGTCCAGCCAAACTGAGCAGTTGTGGGAGAAGAGCCTTGGTGTGAGAGGTAAAAAGAACCCAAAGATCACTGTGGCTGAGCTCCAGAGATGCAGTAGGGAGATGGAGAAAGTTCCACAAAGTCAACTATCACTGCAGCCTCCACCAGGCGGGGCTTTATGACAGAGTGACCCCACAGAAGCCCTTCCACATTGCAATACATATGAAAGCCAGCATACAGTTTGCCAAAAAACACGAAGGTTCTCTGGATGGATAAAACCAAGATTGAACTTTTTGGAGTTAATTCTAAGCGGTATGTGTGGAGAAAACCAGGCACTGCTCATCACCTGCCCAATACCATCCCAACAGTGAAACATGGTGGTGGCAGCATCATGCAATGGGGGTGTTTTTCAGCTGCAGGGACAGGACGACTAGTTGCAATTAAAGGAAAGATGAATGCGGTCAAGTACAGAGAGATCCTGGAAGAAAACCTCTTTCAGAGTGTTCAGGACCTCAGACTGGGCCGAAGGTTCACCGTCCAACAAGACAATGACCCTCAGCACACAGCTAAAATAACAAAGGGGTGGCTTGGGAACAACTCTGGGACCATTCTTGACTGGCCCAGCCAGAGCCCTGACTTAAACCCAACTTAGCATCTCTGGAGAAACCTGAAAATGGCTGTCCACCAACATTCACCATCCAACCTGACAGAACTAGAGAGGATCTGCAAGGAGAAGTGGCTGAAGATCCCCAAATCCCCAAATCTACATAGCACTGAACAAAGGCTCTGAATACTTATGACATGTGATATTTCAGTTTTTCTTTTTTAATAAATTTGCATTAATTTCCACATTTCTTCTTTTTTTGAGAGGATGGGGTGCTGAGTGTACATAAATGAAAAATAGTTTTTTTTATTTTGGCAAATGGCAATGAAACAAAATGTAAAAAGTTTAAAGAGGTCTGAATATTTTCCGTACCCACTGTGTATACATATATACACACACACATATATATATGCATATATATATATATATATATATATATATATATATATATATATATCTTAGGTTCTTGATTGATTCTGTCACAAAATCTGGCAAGACAAACCCAGGAAGGACAATCTGTGCTGAGTGTAGAGAAGACACACTTTCAGGGTGAGGTAGAAACAACAGAAATGATTCCATATTTAGTAAGACGTGAATATATTTAAGGGTTAAGATGGATGTAAATATTGCAACGGTGTAGAAGGCCATGCAACTCATATAGTTACATTATGACAACACTGCCATTCCTGTTTCAAGACCAAAGGTCTTGACTGGTCTTGAGTGATGACTACGAGGCGGTTTGAAATGTGTGAAAATGAGCTTGGGGTTTAATGGTCTCTTTTGAAGTCACTGACACACATTTTTTTCTTTACAGAACTTCCGGTCAATTTTTCTGTCAAAAATTGAGAGAAAACAATGAACACCTTGCAGGCAAGTCTTATGAGTTTGAACCGATGTTGTGTTTGTTAAAATATTGCTTTCTTTTTTAATAATCTTTTTCAACTTTGTCAGCTTTCAGTCAATATTTGTATATGGCCTTTGCAAGGTTTGTGCAACTAACTATGGGAAAGATTTTGTTGCTCAGCGCTAAACACATCACAACCAGAAAGAACGTTTTCAAATTTCCTTACTGACTATTTTCGGGCTGCGTTAGCATTTCAAATGTGTGTTTCCAAGCATTCATTTCATTTTACTTAAACAATACACACACCAACACAAAAACAGGCAATAAGTATTTGCTGTTTGTGAAATAACCAAACTAAAACATCTAAGTCTCACAGCAGGGTTTCACTGCATAAGTGAAATCTGTCCTCCCCCTTCCAATGTTTTGGGCTTTCCTTCCTGCAGAGCTGCTTTTCATTCAGTAAGCTAAAGCCATTAAGGTCAACACCACAGAGTCAGTGACACACTCTGCATGTGTTTAACCTTTTCCTGTAATTTCAAGTTGACCGGGTGGGGCCCTTGAAATGGAAGAGGGCTGCACATTTTGGCCTAATGCAAAGGGTGGGGAGACAAATTAACATATACACACTTGCAATAAGATAGGTGGCATAAAAACACAGATGCACACACACATGGATATGAAACATTTCAGCCTAACACTGCTGAATACAAATGATATACAGTAGTTACATAAAAATTGCATTAAGACATAAAAACACAAACACATGCAAAAACATGCAAAGCGCAAGTGCAAAATCGCATGCAAACTGAACAAACAAAAAGTACATGCCTGCACAGATTTTCATATATTTTTGAATGCTGATATTGAAAATATATTTATGATGGCTGCCCAGGTCATATCATGCTCGCACACAAACAAAAAAAATCTCGTCAGTAAGCCAATCCATGGTGTGGACAAGCAAGAAATAAATATGCTGATGAAAATACAACATCCAGCAACAACAAGTTCCCCATGTGCAAACAAACACACACCCTGACAAACAGGAAGGGCTGGAGAATTGCCACTCTGGCACTGCCATGTGTGACGGATAACTCTATCTAAACCGTTACATGCCGCCGGGAGCCAGAGGGAGTGTGTTCGGAGACTCGTCCTCAAGCTCTATCCGACAATGTAACAAGGAGGATGGATGTCGCACAAGGATGGAAATAACACACCTGCAAGGTCTTCCAAAGCCAAACAGTAAACAAATATGGAAGGACAGGAAATCTTTTGGTAAGTGGAAGAAAGAATGGACGACAGTCTGTGCTCCTTTCTCAGTGTGGATGTGATTAAATTATAGTGCAAATTCGCCAGAATGCATTTAAGTATGTAGTTTTACCATCTGAACACAGGCAATATGAAAAGAGACAAATAAACACTTCTGCCTTTATGCTTTAGATGCTGCACCGTTTATTGCTGCTTCATCTTTATTTTTGCATTTGCATTTTGTGCTCCAGCACCTGTAACCCTCCGTGTGCAGCAGTGGTAAACTGTCAAGGGCTTCTACGCCTTCAGAGAAGGTCTTAAAAAATTAAAAGAATAAAAAAATCTCTCATTTAAAATAGTTTTATCTTATATAATATATATATATATATATATATATATATATATAAAAATTTTATCTATTTAATAATTTAATAATCAATACATTTAATACATTTTCTCTCGTTTGCGTTATAAGGTTGAGCCAACTGGCAGGATTTTATCCAATCAAAATCGTCCATCTCTGTTACGACCCAGTCAGGCCTTCATGAATCCCTGGTGCAGGCAAACCTATGTATCTGGTTCAGAGTGTGATGGGCAAATTGACCAATCAGGGTTTGATTTTGTGAGGGCGGGACAAAAAAATCCAGCTTTAGGTCTTTGTGAAGTCCTAACAGCGTCACAGCCATCCCAGCAGGGCAGTAAGAGCCAGCGCGAGAGTTGAATGAGTTGAACAAGAGTGGCGTAGTGGCTAGCTGCTAAAAACACTCTTTTCAAGACGGACTTTTGCTGAAAAGCATCAAATAATATAAAACGGTCAACCAACTCCAGAAATAGTGCAGAAAGAAAAAATTAATCTCCATGCCCACCTCCTCCATTGAGCGCTTTCTCGACCCTGAAGCACATCGAGATGCACGCCATCACTTTGGCACTGATGCCATAGACAAATGACTAACTGTATTATGGATTTAAAGCCAAAGGATGAGCTGTACTTAAGATGCTGACATTGCCCACTTCACAAAGAAAGACCGACAGATGGATTTAGTTTTCATCTAGTAAGGTAGGCCTGTGTTATAAACCAGCTGTTTTTCCCATGGATTTACGTTATGGCCCAGGAAAACAGGTCGTTGGTAAAATGTCCAGCGCAAACTGCTTTTTGTTAAATGTGCGAGCTTGCAAGGTTTGGATTTTTTCTAAAGGTTTTTATTTTCCCTCTGTCCACCCCTTACTATGTTTTATATTTACAGATTTTGGCTTTGCAGAACATGTTTATTGAGTCATCTATGTAATCTAAATGACATTCAGTTTTCTGCTGGTAATGTTGAATATGTGTCTTGTTGCAGGGAGTTTTATCTCTGGGGTTTTTGGCGCTGATGGCTTAGCTGAAGGCCCAGCTGTGGAGCTCGCTGTTTGCCACTGGTGTGCAGGGTGTCTGCAGGTCTGAGGAAGCCAAATTTAAGACTATTTAAGACCTTTTTTAAGGACGCTTTGTTCAAATTTAAGACATTACATGCAGCATGGAACTACCTGTCCAAACATTTATTGGAGCAGTACTAAAATTTAACATAAACCTCAAAATAACTGATTGCCTCTGTTGATATCAGCTCAGGAAGTTTAACCCCTTAAATGCCAAAGCAGCAAAATTGCCCCTAGAAATGTAACTGAACGAAGCGGGCTATCTTCACAAAAAGTCAAAACCTGTTACTACTTAATACCACAAGATGACAGACATGGGTATTCTTAGAACTTATGTTTTTTGTGTGGTAGTTTTTGCTTCGCAATTCTACAACTTGAACTCCTATTGAGCCCAGTACACAGAACTCCTTGCACAGCTTACAGCAGCTCGTAGCTTTTACGTCAAACTGGGTTAACCATGTCACAAATGTGGGAAATCCAGTGAACATTACACTGCAATTCATAATGACTTGTGAAGTAATGAAGCCTTCCAATGAGGTACAAACTGCTAATTTGCACACATGGAATTAGCCCCCCTCCCTCATACACAACAGAATAAATGCTTGTGGTTCCACTCATTATGATCTCTGACACAAAGATGCAAAACGCTGATTAGAAACTCACCAAATTCCTTACAGAAATTTCCAAAGAAAACATTGAAATCTTGTTTATTGTGTCTGTGGTATTTTTGAGACCTTTGGACTGAATTTAAGGGTTACATGTAATTTTTAAAGATATTGAGAAAATCAAATCTAGACCTTTTAAGGATCTGCAGATACCCTGTGTGTGGTACGTCTACTAACAGTTACAAGCTGTGGACTGCATTACCACTACTTTAACTAAAGCTAAAGCTGTACTAACACACAAATGTATTCAACAGGACAAGTCTGGCAGGGTCTATGTCTGTAATGGGAGGTTTGGCACAATTGCAGAATTTCCTTGTATTTTTAAATAACCCCTTATACAGGCAAAAAAACCAGTGTTTACGATTATTATAGAAACATTCCTCCCTGAATCACTTTTTCACCAATGGTATTATTGTGTCACTTATCCTTCCAAAATATAAACTGTCTTGTTTCTCCTTTGTCTCCCTTTCATGTAAAAGCAAATTCCAAACCAAGTAGTTATTCTGTCCAATATTAAACACCGTCAAACATTTGGTCAGAACTCCTATATAATTATCAAGATTTCTTCATAATGTTTGTTGTTGGGTAAAAAAAAAAGAAGAAAGAAACAAAAAACAAAAAACCCTTCCAAGGTGCAAGGGTTTGCCATATTGCCTTGTTGACAATATCTATAACAGCACATTACTGCATGAAAAGCAGAGCTGGTAAAAACTTTTTAATTGCATCAAAAGCATGAAGCGGTGTGTGCATCATGGTGAGGGATTTTTTTTTTTTTCTTTTGCTTAATTAATTGTTTAATTGAGCATTACTTAGGAGACCTGATTTTTTTTTAAAAACAGCAATGATACAAAAAAAAAAAAAAAAAGTTACTCACCTCTCATGATGTGCCTGACTACTTTAACAGATCCTCCTCTCAAATTGAGAATTTGATGGACTCTCTGCTGCAGCTAAAACAGGAAAAACATAAAATTAGGATACTATCTTTTTGTAAGGAAATTGGTACACACTTTTCTTAATCCCGATGTTTTGTTTAAGTTGTTTGACATATTTTGTGATGCAGTAAACAAAGATGGAACCACATAATTACTAAAACTGGTCTTAATCGTAAAATCTAGAATATCATGGAATTTGCTAATATATGGGTGTGATCTGTTTTTTTTTAACCTATCAATCTCAGAATTTTCTACATGCCTAAGTTACATAAAAAAGAAAAGCTAAATGAAAGTCAAATGCATTTTGACTGCTGCAACCTTCTGTCTGTGTGACACAGCCAGCACAGATAAAGTCCTCTGCCTATTCATTTACTTAGCTACACAATTTAACTAGGTTACATTTACTTTGTAATTTGTGCAACTAATACTTGAAATGTATTCACTCCTTTAACTTATTTTTGTACTTACTTGGTACTTCATTTTTTTTTTTTCATTTTTAAAGAACACCCTAAGTCTTCAATTCAAGGGATTTACAGGATCTCTTCATAATTTGTTCTGTTTGTATGAGAGGTCCAGAGCAAATAAAGCCTGATAGACTGAGAGATCACATAGTTTACATTGCCTTATTCCAAGATTGAAGAGAATTCCCATTTTGGTTTCACTTTAATAACGTGCATCGATAAATCCATATAGCTCATAAAAACAAGGAGGTATGGTAAATATCAGGCAAACGGTTCTTTAAATGTATAGATATTTGACAGGTCCTAATATTTAGTTGTTGCTGCATAAAAATCATAGATTGAACCAGGTTGAACAACTGGTTAAAATGAAAGTTTGAAGTGCAGTATAATTGACTTCCAAACGACTAAGGCAGCTCTTTCAGAGTCCAGTTAAACCCAGATAAATTTCCAAGTGTGCACCTTGGCTACAGCACCAATGACTTCCACCTGCTTTTAAAGCTTGCTTGATCAAAATTTTTAATGACAATTGATTGGTGAGAAAACTCATTTAGAAAATCAGTCGATGTGTAGGTGTGTGTGTGTGTGTGTGTGTACCTGAGGGATCCCTGAGTTGCTGATCTCTACCATAATATAGCAGATTAACTGAAGGACAAACAATCCAGCATCCAAACGGCGAAGGTAGAATTCATCCTCCATGCTGTCATCCAGGATCTCCCCTACGAACCATCTCCTGCACACGAACACAAAGGAGGAGCACGCTCAAAAACAATAAATTCCAATTTGCTGTTTGTTTGTTGGGGAGGCTTCTAACAAAATGAAAACCAGAGGCAAGGTTTAATTTAGGTCTTGTTTACCAGCCTTTTCAACAAATCCATTTTCTCCATTGATCAGACACACAAATTAATTGATTTCAAGGCTATGTTGAAGAAAAATATATAAATAAATTAAACCTGCACACAAACACATACAATTGCACACTTGCATAGTTATTTATCTTAACAGCCCTGTCAGTATGCCAATAACACAATGCTGCCAATAAGCACATGGTCCACATTAATCATCATTAGAGATTAAGAAGTAAACCGCAGGGTGTAAACCAGTGGAGTGGTACGAAACACAAATCATCCATCCAAAGGAAGGCACAAAATTTAATAAAACGAACAATGAACTTTATTTACACACATTTCAACTATATATCTGTCCAGACTTATTGGATGGCCATGTCAGTGTGATTGCTCCATTGTCACAGCACTGTAAACACTATGTGAGGAACCTCGGAGTGATTTTGATTCTGGTTTTAGATTTGACAAACAAATCGGTTCAGTAGTCAAATCTAGTTTCTTCAATCTACAGCTTTTGGGTAAAGTAAAATCTAAGCGGCAACTTGTGGTGAGAAAAGTGAAGCTACTTCCAGGTGGCCAAAAATTGCAGTTCCTGCCTCATCCGCTAGGGGCTGGCTGCAAAAGACAGTTAATCTCCACAGACTCCCATGTTAAAAAGGCCAACTTCACATTAGAAATAAAATGTTTTCAGCCTGGTTAAAAACATAATTTTGGGTTTAATAGGTCAAGTTTACCTTCACGTCAACTGTTCGGGTGGGGGGGTGGGGTGTGTGTGTTATAACTCATCCGTTTAGATGTTACTCAAAGACCCACAATGCAACTTAGCAATTTTCTCAGTGACGCGCCTTTTATCAACGGCTAAACTAGCATCCATCTTGCATCCTACCTGTAATATGACCGCACTCAAACCATTAAAAGACGGTCTCCTCTTGACTCTTGTTCTGTCCCTTCCTCTCTTCCTCCGGGAATGTTTCCTTGCTGAATCCACCATGGTGAGTTTTTAAAACACCTGCTGTGTTCATATCTGGTTCATATCCGTTAACTAGCATGTAATGCAGTGTGAACAAATAGTCGGCTGCAACGTCATGGCCGTATCCCAGATGGGAAAAGTTGCATAGTGCGGTTTCTCAGCCCCACGATGCCACTGGGCAGTGATGGCTCCAGATATGCACACAAGGAATGTTGGTGCGCCATCAAGACAAGTCAGAAACACATATTTTTAGGGTCAAAAACTTACCCTGTATGTCTTCAATCTCAAAATTACACATACCGTAATTAGGGGTGTGTCTTTTGATTGACAGGTGGCAGACCAGCTGCCAGTGTAAGCACTGGTAGCTAATGGCTAGCTCCCTGCTTGCTCCCAGGAAGACCTCAGCCTGGAGCAGAGTAGAACAACGGTGGTCTTTTAGCCAGCTAACAAGTTCATTTTTGTTAGTTTCTGTGAGCTCCAGGCTAGCTCAGTTAGCTCGGGTTAGTTTAGTGTGTTGGCTGTCAATCATTCGCTCGGCCACCTCTCTTTTCCCATTTTTAAATTTTCCAGGAGTGACAACAACGTGACATGACCAAGATGGCGACAGTGGGAACGCCTAACTGGCTTCACTTTTAGCTCTTCAGAAACCAATGGGATCAGATTTGATCGTAAACACGTCTGTAGATCATGAATGCCAAATGATCGTAAATTGACAGCGCGCTTCCGGTAATCAGTAATCAGTTGTTTGGATAAATTTCCGCCCATGAATCGGCAATGAGCTCCATAAAAGGAGGTGCAGATTGACACCTCTGGCTTACCTGTCAGTCACGGCACAAGCAGAGAGAGAGAGAAAGAGAGAGAGAGCAAAAGAAGAACTTCCTTGAAGCTGAGATAACTTTTTAAAATAATCTGAGTTAAAAAGACACATTTTATTTCAATCAATTCATCAATTAGCAGTGGTGTGACAGGGACATGCAAATCAGAAAAATTACCACATTGGGGCGGTGATTAGCTCAGTTGGTTGAGCAGCCGCCCAATGAACAGAGGCTACAGTTCCTCAGCGCAGTCGGCCCCGGTTCGATTCCCGGTTCCAGGTCCCTTTGCTGCATGTCACTCCCCACTCTCTCTCTGCCCCTTTCCTGTCACTATACACTGTCATATAAAGGCCACTAGTGCCCAAAAATTCCTTAAAAAAAAAAAAAATGACCACATTATCTCTTTCGCATAGAAGCTTTTGTTCCGTATTTACTTACATTTTTTCATATAAATTTAGGTCTACTAACAGTTTACACACAAATCTGCTCACATCTCATGAATGAGATCCATTGTTCGGCCCTTTGATTATGCACTGATTTTGAAAAATAATTTTACGCTCCAACTGCGGTGCTGGCACACAACAACATATTTTCAATATTTTTGACATTGTGTTGCTAAATTTAACTAAACTGATTGTCATCCTGAGAAATGCAAAAGCAGCCATATACACAGTCAGAACAAAGATCTACTGCCCAGTAGTAACTGCAGCTTCTTTTATCAGCAAAACAGTGCAGATGAATAAAACAAAAAGTGTTAATAAAGCCATCAAATGTAGGGCATTTATCTCTGTTGTGCCCCATGGATAAAACACTGCCCTAGAATTCTGTTTTATTACAAAGAGGACAGTTATCACATTGTAAAATAGTCCCAGAGCTTGGCCTTGTTGCCTGATAAGGATGCACAGAACTTAAAACAAATCCATTTGAATATAAAATGTGTTTCCTCTCCTCCCTGTTGGAAAAAGAAGCAATTATCTCAGTTTCCAGGACAACAACTGGGCTTGCTATTTAGAGGGGGAGGAGAGAGGGAGCCAGTATGTGGCAAAGTTATACAAATCTCACAATCTGACTTTGCGAAAAGTCACAAACCACAGGATGCAAATGGAAAAAAACAAGCCACAAAACATGAATGCAACTCCTGAGGGAGGCTGAAAATAAATCATCCTTATTCACCTTGTGTAGTTTCTCTCGTCTCGTCTATTTCATGTCAACCTCATGACTGACCACGGACATCACAGCAACATTGAACTGGAGGAATTATTCTAAAAAGTTTTGCACAGCTCAGTTATTTTCTATCGTATATATATGTGGGTATGGAGATATAAAGGTATTGATATAGAATTAAGGAAATATAAACTGAATTATTAAAGACAATCTGAAAGAAGCATGAGAACACCAGTATCAAGGGGAAAGCTTGATTCTGGCATTTTGTTCAGTCAGCAAAGTCCACGTCTCAACTTTCTAGAAAACGGATTCCCAGCCAGAAGTAGACCGGCCCCAGGGACTAGTGCAGTGAGATCGGTTTTTGTTGTTCTTGTTTGTTTTTGTCTTTTTGCATGTGTGACCTTAAGAGATTGTCTGACTGTATTATATCAATTTCAGTTAAATACATGGATTAATCTTGTTCTGTAACGTGTATCAAGAAATAAAGGCTGAACAACACTTTTAAATAGAATTATTTACAGTGTTGACTGTTCTGTGAAGGTGTGTCAGCATTTTTTTTCTATTTACTGACGTCATGAGACTTTAGACAGATGATGCTGTAAAATAGTCAGTCGATGCCAGTTATCTCCAAATGCCAAATTCTTCGGTCTGTCATGCACTCTGTCAGTTTTGACGGATCAGCTGACCACTTGGGGGTAGATTGAGCCATTTGTAATGATCCGTGATAAGAGACAGTGCCGTTGTTCGAAAAAAAGGTTTCTCAACTTTTTCAACCAAGCTGCATTAGTCAAGCAAAACGACTGACCCAAAGCAGCAGAAAACTTTATTATGATTAATAAAAGCAGACAAATTAAAAGCACTTGACCAAATGTTTTAAATGTCAATCAAGTTATTTAAAAAAATATATAATGGCCAAAATTTTCATGTTTTACTGTTCAGTTTGTTTTCATGTGATGTTAGGGCTGTATCATTTGATTCTTTTTTTTTATTGTTATTGTTATCATGAATAGTTTATTATTTTAGAAGTGTTTCATAATTTTCTTAATCATAATTTAATTTGTCCCTGGATTTTTGTCCAGTGTGAGACTGTTAAATTATCTATCAATCTTGGTAATCCAGAAGAAAAAAAAAAAAGGTATTAAAATAGTAATTAAAGTTTGGTGTGTGCTAGAAGTCACAATCACCCCTTTGTCACACCCTGGTGACTACGATCAGTCAGAGGACATTTCCTCCATGTAATCGTCCTGAAAATTAGAGTAAACAGTTCTCTGAAAGAATAACATTTGTGATTATAATGAGACCAAAGTAAAAGTAGAGGTATTCAAGAATAAGAATTAGATAAGAGGACATTTTTCCAGGTCTACTTAAATGTCTGTTTTGGGGTGTAAATGTAGCCCTTAAAAAGGCATATTATGACATACGGTAAGGCCAGAATAAGGACAGCAAAACAAAAACAACAAAACAAAGTCTAACAGTACAAAAGCAGTCTTTAAAGAATGCAGTTGAGGCTCCATTTCTTTGTTGCTTCAAAATGAAGACTGACAGCAGCAGGGCTGACAGCTAAAATGATGACTGCTCCTGTAAGCTGACTAAGCGATAATCAAACAGTGCTAGACTGACCCAAAGTGCTCATCAAACAACTCATCAAAAAGACTGACTGGAGCTGGTGTTTCAGACTGTGGCAATGTGTGATTGATATGCAAATCAGCTCCATGTATAGACAAGGGAGAGAATTGTGTTTTGTGGCATTTCTACTGTAACTAAACAAACGTACTGGTGTCTCCAAAATAATGTAACAGCACTTGCAAGTCTTGGACACACTGGTGATGAAAGAGGCGGAGCTAACAACTATAATCACCTCCTGGTGATGGGTTGGGTCTGATGACAGGGGGAGGATTCTGGTCAGGCCTGTCAGGCCCAAACATTTTATGAGAGTCTGCTGGGAACATTTGGCAGTGTCTGTCAGAAAGAAATTCAACTCCCACATCAGGCAGAACTTCTACCAGGGGAGAGAGAAGCCAGGGACGTTGAGTTTGAATGGTCTATGTTCAATGCCTCCATTGTTGAGGTGACCGATTGGAGCTGTGACTGTAAGGTAGTCTGAGTCTGGCATGGCAGTAACCCCCGAACCCATTGGTGGACACCAAACAATGACAACCGAAGAATGCTACTGAGCTGAAGAGGGAGACCTATGAGGCCTTTTCGACCTGTGGGGCTCATGAGGCTACTATACTGGCAGTTGAAGCAGAACATAGCTTACCTGTAGGCAGTCACTGAGGCAAAAATTTAGATGTGGTCAGAGTTTGGCGAGGCCATAGAGGACAACTTCCAGGTGGCTCTGAGGAGATTGAGGAGCCAAGCATCTGTCAACTTAGGAGGGGGAAGCAGTGCACTGTCACCAATGTGGACATGAGAGATGGGGCGTTTCTGACTTCAACTCAGGACATCTCAAGATCCATCTGGTGTTCCTCAAGACTGCATGCTGTTGACTGTCTTGGTTGACATGCTTCTGCAGCATTGTGTGGACAATGGGGACAGTTCCCAGGGACTGGTAGAAAACTTTGATGAAATGTAGATTTAGGATTTAAGTTTGGTTACAGGCCTTATTGATTTATTTGAAAGGTTCTTATAGTTTTAGCTCAACTGTGCAGCATTAATAACACTGCTGTTTTGAATCCTTATTAAAAAGTCAATCTATGATTAAAATTTGGTATGAACGGAAATTAAAATTTTTCAGAGGGCGTCAGGACCTAATGAAAGCCCGGGCAGGGTTTAAACCCCAGCTTAGAGTCATTTATGCTAAGCAGTCAGCCAAAGCGATGTCTTTGCATGTCTTTGCAGCCGGGTTGTCAGGGCACATTACCAACTGAAGTCATAGTGACAAGAACCCACATTGCCACAAGGGGAATCATGACACAAAGTGGTTTTCAATTCCCCACCTCACCATCTGTGTCGCCAGTTTCCCTGGTCTCCAAAACCAGTGTACACATGGGTCAGAGTTTGCATGACAGACCGCACATTCTCCTGCCAAGTTAGCTTTTAATAAATCCCAACTTTTGCATGGAAGCTGATGTGCGCCAGTTTCAGGCCCTGTTAAGTGTGTATGCAGTTTATGAATGAGACCCCTGGTCCGGTTGCCAACATTTAAAAATGAAACCCCTGGTCAGGACACATTCTGGATGCCTCCCTGGTGAGGTGCTCCAGGCAAGTCCCACTAGGAGGCAGCACCAAGTGAAACCCACCAGGAGGAGGCCCCAGGCAAGACCCAACTCATGCTGGAGGGACTGTATCTCTAGGTTGGCCTGGGAACGCTTTAGGATCCCCCTGGATGAGCTGGAAGAAATGGTGTGGGAAAAGAAATTTGGGCTTTCCTTGTTTGATCTGCTGCCCCTGTGATCAATGTTGGATAAGTGGCGGTGGGTGGGTGGATAGATGGATGGATGGACATGTATTAGCTCTAAAATGTCCAAGAATGAGGAGCAGGAATTAGTTTCTTGCAATGAACTGTTTTTCCCCCCCATTACACTGAAGCCACAGCCCTACTTTGCCAGAAATGTTAAAAACGTCTCACCTAAAAGTAATCTGATCTTGTCTATATATACCATCTAAGCCCTCAACACCTACAATAACTCCCCCTACTTGGCTATTCTATTGCAACAACTGTTCTTGTCGAGGAGAAAATTTAAGAAAAATATTTTCAAATAAGATCTTAGACAAGTCAACTGCTGCACCCTCTGGGGAGCTTCACTGTAATAGAAGGAAGAAAAGATGTTCAGCACATGATGAATCAAGCCAGACCTCTGAATCTGTGCAGGGACCGGAAGGTTTTGAACAATGACAAGTACATTAAATATTCATTATTGTGAGCTGCGGAAGAGGACATTTGGGATATTAAAACCTGAGTCGACGCCACTGCAGTGTGGCAGCACTCATTACAGCGGCAGGGTTTCGTCCACTCGTGAGTTTTGACATTGTGGCCAATATCTTTTATGTGTCAGCACGGTCCCTCCGGCAAACACCGGACAGAAGAAGCACAGAAAGAAAAACGTGTTGAAAAGAGGGATTGGACAAGTAAATTACTGCAACCTCAGGGGAGCCTGGCAGCCTCACTACAGTACAGACAAAGTAATAAGCAGTGATTTTCAGTCTCAGTCCCTTTACTGTAACTCAGCTGTATTGTGTGTGTGTGTGTGTGTGTGTGTGTGTGTAAATGCCTCTTTCATGGGGCTTGTGTGAATTATGGAAGACTTTCAGTTTAGTATTATGTATACTTAAAACCATGTGTGTATTTCCACATGTTTATGTCACGTTAATCATATATATGCATCTCTGAATAACAGCTTTTACCCAGCATGTTCTATAATGAATGTATATCACCTTTGGGATGAGTGTGCGAGTGTATCTGATTGTTATTCCTGGGCCTTCTTTTCCACAGGGATGCTTAGATGCAGAATTAAAGTGATTTCTTTGTCAGCACTTTACAAAAACTCATTGTGTGTGTATGTATGTGATGTAATGCTCTTTATGAGGCTTTAGCAAACACTGGAAGCTGAGATAAGATAGCCTCATTAAAACAGAGATATAGAAATGGATAATAAGATAAACTTTGAAGAAAAATATCTACAACTTTGTGAGACTATGAGGTCTCACAAAGATGTGGATTTGTAGATGAAAAGGTTTTCTTCAAAATGGTGTAACGCAAATAGCAGTGTGACGAAGTAACACAAGGTTTTGTTTCAGTGTTGAGCTTTGTCTAAATGTCCAAATATGAAAAGTCTGTAAAGTGGAACATAATTTGAGAGTGAAGAAGAAGACTGTTTACCTTGTGCCAAGAGTGACCGATTTGCAGACAAACAAGAGGGGTTGGCTATTGATAAATAAGAAAGCAAGCAAGAAAGAAAGAAAGATCTCGTCTACCGCAGCTTCCGTTGTGTCGTGAACTCTCATGGATGGGCAAATAGGAAGTGCGATATAGTACTGTTTAGGCTATAAAAATATACTAAATGATGTCGTTTGAGTAAATTATAGACGCTACCAACTCAGCACACTTGGATTACATTGGGCGAGCAATATGAAGAAATATTGATAAGTTTTAGTGGACTTTTCTGGACCTTTTTGTTTTGAGCGCCGGTGAACTCCATTATATGAAAGTCGGCGGATAACAAAAACCTCCCCGGATCTCCGGCTGCAATTGAGATATTTAAAAAAGTGCTCCAGAGTCTTGCTCACCATGAGTTCAGTATTAAATAGGGCACGTCATTCTGTGGGTGTTGTATCACTTGAAGTTGTTAAACGATGCTACAACTTCACAGAGTGAATAATCTTCTAATATGTCAGAACAAAATGAGCTAAGTGGAACACATTGTGAAAAGATGATAGAATATAAAACTACAATGGTAAGTTTTCATATCGCATACATGCTTTTCTGGTGGGTTGTTTTTTTTTGTTTTGTTTTGTTTTTGGGGGGGGGGGTGGATTGAAAAATTTTTAAGAGAAATTTTATTTGACAGAAACAAAGAAATAAAAAACCCCACTAAAGTTCAAGTGAAGTGGTTGGAAGTATAAGCTTATCTAATCTTTTCATTTAAGAATGATAAATTCTTTTTGTGCTTGCAGCTATCAGGAGAAACACCGCTCACCACAACTGCATTTCTTTACAACTGTCAGGTTTTTGGCCCACATGACTCAGCAGGCAGTGATGAGCACAGTAGCAAGCTTAAATTAAACAAGTACTGTCATCCTCAAAATTATTCATACCCTTAAATTAAAGACACTATAGAAGATGTTTTCGGCATTTCAGAAAGCAGAGACTGTTAGCAAGTTTTTGAAAAATGCGCATGCGCAAGACCAACCTGCTAGATTCACAGCTCCCTCCCCCAGCTACAGAACAACGTTCATGAGCCACTCCGGTGTTTAGCAGACAGCAGGTACAGATTCTCCCATCATGTCACAAACACAAATAAAACAGATGCCACTGTCTGAACGTCGCTAACTGCTAGCAGAACGATTGTTAGCTACCTGCTGTAAACATCAGATGAGAGCACGCTCCTTCCGGCATGCTGTATTACACTCGCTAATCAATCACTCTCTCTGATCAGTCTTGTCTATTATCCGTTGAATTGACCATATATCACTCTTACTGAGATAGTAAAAGTGACTGACGGGCCAAAAGACAAATGAAAAATGTAAGGAATGTAGAAATGATTGGCAGATATTTTTCCAGCCTCATTACTTTCACAGCTGATGTATAATAATATTTATGTATTTAAAGGGACTTGAGGCAAGATTAAGAAACGAAACTCGCGACTGCCGCGACTGGCGCTTCAGGTAACTGCAGCCACGAGCAAAGCCGTCACGGGAGCGTGCACAAACTGAAGCTATAACGTTGTTTACTCACCTTTTTCTTCATAATTACACTTTTTAGTGTCTTTCAGTTGATCTGGATTGTTTGCTGACGGCAGAATAATCCATAACTATCACTTACAGTGTTTGAATTTACCGCGACCGTCTTCTTCCTGTATCAAAACTGCGGATGTAGCGTCATTTGACGTCACGTCCGCAGGGCAGCGCGGGAAATTCGGACACTGAATTGCAGCGGATTTTGCAGCACACAGCCTGTTCAAGGCAACTGAGAGAAACGTGGGTAGAAACGTTATTTTTGGTATTTAGCGCTTCATCACCCATTAGCATTTAAAAAAAAAAATGGACATGCACGTTTGTTTTTTTAAAATTCCTGCCTCTAGTCCCTTTAAAGGTTTTAATTAATCATTGCGTATGGGGTAGTTAACCTAATTTAATCAAATATTGCAAAAATTGTTGAAAGAAACATCTTTTATATTGCCTTTAAAGAAGGAAAAAAAAAATCAACTGTCAGTGAAATGAGTTGAAATTGAGAAAAGTAACAATAAACAAAAATTCTATGAAAATCATGACACTGATTTTGAATTGTGGCTCAAAAGACACATTAAAAACAAACGCACACAAAAAAAATTTGTAAACAAGCATGATGGGGCTCCGAAGCTAAAATGTTGTTGAGCAATACTTTGAAGCAATCACTGTAATCAGGCGTTTCTGTAATGTTCAATCAGACTTCTACACCTGTTGACAGTTGTTTTGGTCAACTGCTTATGAGCAAGGTGCTCTGAGTCTTTGGGACAGTTTTTGTTTTTTTTATTATTATTTTCAACCACAATTCAAAAGCAATATTTTTTTTCACTTAATCATAATTTTATAAATTTTTATTGTAATTTTTTTATTTATTTATTATTTATCGGTGACATGCCAAAGGCCTGGACTCATGAGTAAAAAGCCTTTTTCTTAAGAACATCAATATAAATTCAGGTATAGTTCCTTTAAGGTGACACATGCAGAAAAACTGAATAAACCTTCAATACAGTTATTACTGCAAAGAGCCGAGTTTGCTATTTTTAAATGAACCTCAGCCTTTCAAACATGAATGACTCTCCAAGTTTTACTAAAATGAATGGTGACTTTTTTTTTTTGAATGAAAGAATAATGGATGAGGAAAAGACAAGAAGCAGAAAGGATGATGGGAAGATAAACAAGCTGTGACACAAACAAAATGTCACTGAAAAACAGAATCAGTCAGCAGACCAGAGCCCACACAGGTTTTATTCTTAGAATACAACTAAATATATCACAATCAGGTGCAAAAGCAGTTCGAACTTTTTCTATGAAACTGTCTACTGTCAGCAAAGCTAATCTAGGCCATTTCCATTGTTCACTCCTGCTATTGGCTAGTGAATAAAACGCACACCTTTCTCACATATAAAACACAACTGAGTTCTTAGGAGAAAGTGCACTGAGGCATTTTACAGAATTGAGGTCATCCTCAGCCATGTTTTGCTGAGCTTCATCAATCTCAAAGAGATGTTACCAACAAGCTGAGAGCAGAGGGAAGGCTTGGGATGAAAGGAAGTGAAGAAGAGTGAAAACACTGGCAATAGAGAAGACAAGGAAAGAAGTTAAAGCATTAAGATTAGAAAAGGAGAAGGTGTGATGCAGAAGCAAAAACACAGGATAAAAGGAGATTGAAAAGACATAATGAGGAATATATTCATAAGTAGATCAAAAGCAGGGAAGTATGGAAACAGAGAAAAATAAGGTGCTTAAGAGGAGGGAGGAGAAGAATATTACAAAGTAGAACTGATGAAAAAACAGGAAAGGATGAAGAAGGGATTATAGAACTAAGAAATGCATCAAAATAGAAAAACACTAAAGGTAGGGAAAGAGAATAAAAAGCAAAGGGGGACGGAAGAGAGGAGAGATAGCAAGGTGGGAAGAAAATAAGCAGCTTATTAAAGGAGCCGGGATGAAGACGCAGAAAAAAGCAGCAGCAGCTTTTTTTTTTTTTTTTTTTTAGGGGATCCTCCTGAGAAATCTGCGGATAATATGTTGCAGAGGAAAAACATTTTGCTTACCGCCCCTTAAAAACAGGCTTAACAAGGGGAAACCAAAAGGCAGCAAGAGATAAAATACTGCTGCTGACGGCAGCCGATTCGGTTGAGGTTCTGGACAGAACTGGGTTGGCGTCTTTATCAGCTTATTTAACGTAACGTGGCATTTGGTGGGGGCTTTGATTCACATAAACTCAAAATACCGTTTGAGTGTTTCAGCATTCGATGTGCACCAGCAGGAGTGAAACTGCAGCATTTTACTCAAACCAGTGAACTACACAGAGTGTATTGGGAATGTGCAACAGCAGCTATCATTTCATACCAAATGCACAACATGAAAGAAATCAAACCACGGAAACGGGCCAGCTTCAAGATTTAGAATGACGAGCAAGTATTTTACGAAACTTGCTGGAAAACGGGAATAAAGTAAAGTTCTACAAGGTGGTTTTTAATGTTTGTTAAATGATGTGTTTAAATTCACAATAGTTAAGAAGAAAATTCAATGTTCTGAACTGTGAATGGCTTCATGTGAGAGTGGAAAACAGCAAATTTATCAAATCCAATTCCTAAATAAAAGTGATTTTCACAAGTAAACTTTCAAGTGTTTTAGCGAAAACCATTAATGCATCAACCAGTTTATATTTAGTTTTGTCACTGATATTTTGAGATCAAGTGCAACACCTGTGCCATCGTGTTAACACCATCTTTTCCTCCAGGAGGTGAGAGGGAAAATAAAGGAATCTTAAGCCACCAAGACAACAAACAAAAGGTGCAGGATTTTTTTTTAACCATCTTCACATGATTTTATGACAGCTTTCTTGAGGCATAGACTTTACTAAATCAGTATATTTGCTTTTCAAGATGCCGTGTAAATGGTCATTTATTTTCCTTTATAACAGGGGTTGGCAACTAAGTTTGGCCTGGGGCCAAATTTTTTCCAGACCAACTGAAGGTGGGCCAAAGTTACATATTCACTATCACTATGCTTTTTTTTTCCCCCCCCCCAAATAAGAGTTTTTCATATATATATATATATATATATATATATATATACATACATATTACCATACTTCGATTGTACTTGAGCAAAAACGGAATTGAACTAACTTTTAATGAAGTTTTAATCAAATTTGTTTAAAATTGATTGCAGCGGCACACAGAGTTGTCAGGTTTTTTTTTAACTCCTATTGTCTTAGCAAACACGAGCCATTTAAGTTTCTGCTTCAAGCCAGATGGTCTGAAGTCAAGCAGATGTGCTTTATTTGATCATATGGGGGGGGGGGGGGGCGGGGGGGGGGGAGGGGAAAAAACCCAACATCACCGTGTCTGCGAGGTGAGACAGAACTTACAAACACAGACAACTTTTCCTCTCTCCTACCTGCCCTGTCCAGCAGCGTAGCAGCAGAATGATAGTCTGGCTGCTTTGCTGTGTTGAACAGAAAAGTCAACATTTTAAAGAAAGCCATAATAATCTGGTGGGGCAGGTATTATTGGCGGTGGGCCAATTTTGGTCGAAGAGCCGCCGGTTGCCGACCACTGCTTTATAATATACCTGTGCTGTATACTTTTTCTGTAAATATACCTGTATGTTTACAGTAGAAGTTATGAATGACTTCTCAGGTCCTTTACTTGACAACTGGACATTTTTCTTTGGAATTTTTCACTCTTTTTTTTTTTATCTCTGTTCCCCTCCTTGTCTCTTCCTTCTTGTCAGGCCCAGCAAAATTATGTAAAATGCAATTATAATTTTTTTTAATGCAGCCATCTTTATGTTTCACTTGAACAGGCCCCAAAAAATTTGCATCATCTTTTTGCTTGACAAAGTATTTACAATTCATCATTTAAAGGTGGTTTAGATGATGTTTCTTTGAACAATTTTTGTAATATTCAAAGAAATAGGGTTCACTGCCCCATATGGTATGATTAATTAAAAACTTTAAAGAAGGGGAAAAAAATAGTCGCCAGTGAATGAAGCTGAAATTGGAAAAGTAATGATAAATAAAAATTATGTGAAAATCATGACATTGATTTTGAACTGTGGTTCAAAAAATTTTTATAACACCAACCCCCCAAAATAAGACAAGTGAACAAGCATTATGGGGCTCCGAAACTAAAATTTCATTGAGCAAAATTTTGAGGCAATTACTGCAATCAGGTGTTTTCTGTAATGTTCAAAAATACTTCTACCAGTATTTTGGTCCACTGTTCATGGGAAAGGTGCTATAATGTGCCTGGGAAAGTTTTTCTTTTTTTTTTTTTTTTTTTTAATGATTATTTCCAACCACAATTCAAAAGCAATATTCAATTTCACTTAATTAGAATTTAGTAAAATTGTATCTATTATTAGTTTCTTTAGTTTCTTGTTATTTGAATTACTGTTATGAATTTAGCCTTTTCTTTAATTGGAGGGTATGACTGATTTTGAGGATGACTGTATCTTCTTTCATTTTTAGCATGTCACGCTACCCATGTGCGCCACTCTTAAAAGCAAGCTCGTGGATTAAAAGGTTTCTTTAAATCACTAGTTTAATCTGAACAATGTTGAAAATCATGACAGCTTTCTATATAAATAGCTTAAAGTTTTAGCTCTTCAAAACTTAATACAATATTGAATCCTTTCTGCTGCAGGCTTGAAGCTTCATGCTATACTGACCACATTATTTACTGAGATACAGCAAGTAATCTTCATAGTAGCATATCTTTTTATTGTGCATACACTGCCCCTATACTCATGTGCTTGTAACAGTTCAAGATTTATAAGATATTCTGATTTTTCTCCACAGTCCTTTCTTAAAGGTGTGTAATGAATAAAATGGGGTTACCATGCCTCAAAAACCTGTGGGTGTTTTATCATTCCTTGTCTCGTGTGTGTCTGCTTCCTAGAATGGCTCTGAGCTGAGGAAAGCTAACAATGTGGCTTCAAAGATAGCTGCACACACGAGCAAGGCTTCTTATCACCAGGTTATCATGAAGCCACACTTTTACCATCCCGCACGAAGAGACCACAGAGCGACACAGGGAGACGGGGAGAAAGAAAAAAAAAAATAAGAGGGGGAGGGGGAGAGAATGTCAAACTGTCTGGCCTTTTCTTGGCAATCCCACCACGCTGTCTGTCTGAGAAATTAATCTTCTGTCATCTTTAGATAGGAATCTCACACTTATCGCTTTCCATCCATCCATCCCTCCCTCCCCTTGTCATTCTTTTTCTCACTCAAGCTCAGTCTCTATTCTTTCTTTTTCTCCATTTATATTTATATCCACATTCTGTTGTTTTTACTGTGCCACTCTTTCATGATACTTACAGCTCCTTCATGTGGTTTTCTTGCTTTTAGAAAACAGGATGCTCTTTCTTTTCCAGCCATTATACCCTGGCTGGTCACCTATCTTCCACCTGTGTCCCTCCATAACACCTCAACACACTGACTCACACCCACACAGACAGCTCTCACACACAGCCATCAAACTTCCCATTCCTCTGTAAACTGTCATATTGTTATCAGCAGGACTGTGATGGTGTTTTAGGTCGCTTCCTCCTGTGGCTTTGGATGTGCCACTGTAGAACTGAACATCTTATCTACCAAAAGGAGATGACATTTTCCTGACATTCTCTTTGTAGCAGGGATTGCAGCAAATATCTGAGCATCTTTATTGCAATCTGCACATTCTTATTTATAAAGAAGCAAATGTCAGTTTTTTCTTGGCCTTTTAAATTAACCATTACGAAACTAAAAAAGGCCAAATGACAGAAAATGCCAAGAACTAAATATTGTTTTGTTTTTTTCTATTTGCCAAGCAAAATTCACTCCATCCTGCTTGATATGAAGGCAATGTTTTAACAAAAAGTAAAACTGAGAGAAGAGATTGAGAATGTGGAAAGGAGGGATGGAGGGAAGGAAAAAGAGAAGAGGTGCTTACATGTTTCTCCCCTTCAATCCTCTTGTCGGCCTGTTGAACAGCCTCCAGGTACTTAAAATGCAACTCCATCAGTCGATCAACCTGGAGACAGAATGAAACAGGCAGACGGGGGTAAGGTGAGGGGTGCAGCAGACAAGAAAGCAAAGAGAAAATAAGAGAAACGGGCAGAGAAAGGAAAGAGTACAAAGCAGAGACAACAAAAAAAAAAAAGAGAGAGACAGAGGGAAAATATGGAAAAATTCTAACTGGGACAAATACAAAACACAATTATAATTTGATATCAGTAACTAAATACCCTCTACAGGTCAGTACACCATTAAGTGCTTGTTGCTTTTTTGGTTATAGATTTTTAGACCTGCCTTTTTTTTTTTTTTTTTTTAAGAGATTATAAAAGATGCAAGGCATACGGAGATCTGATGTTGATTTTTTTATTGATTGACTGGAGTACTGCCCAATTAGTTTCTGCTTTTCTAATTCTCCTTACTTCTACTAACTAGTGATTTGTTCAAATTTCTACCAATGTTTTCTTTCTTCAGAAGCAGAAAAGCAGACCACTTTGTTATACAAGTGGTCTGCTTTCTTCCTTATGAAATTAGGGAAGAAAGCAAACTGTATGTAAAGCCAAACAGCATCCACGGTGGATTCATCCTCTAACTTACACCTGCTGGGAATGATCTTTGAAGAGCAAAGAGAAAGACACAAATATGGAAATGTGGTGGGGAAAAAAAAAACAACTGGCCGAAATGATGTCTTCATGTAGGACATACTGCTTGTTGTCAATAGCTGAAAGGGTAAATATAAACTTATCTATATTTTTAAAAAAATACAAAAAAACATTTTGATTTCAGAAACTATAGAAATATTCTGTAACCAAAACCAACTGGAGATGAACAAACACAAAAACTTTAGATGCATCATGATAAAGCAATCTGCCATCCGTTCAACGACAGTGAATTCAAGACAAATTGGAAGAGGAGTTAAGAGAAAAACGATAAAAAGAACACAGCAAAACAAACCTTCTCACAGTCGTTTTCAGTGAACTTGTTATGCAGTCTGGTTCTCTGCTGGGACTTCAGATTTCTCAGCATGGACGCGATGATGGAGCAGACGTGTTCTGAGGAAAAAAAATACGAGAAACCCTCATTTCTCATAGGAAACACCCTCGTAAGATATGTTTACTGTATTGAGGTTCTCATAACAAATACAGTCATCCTCAAAATTATTCATGCCCTCCAATTAAAGAAGGGAAAAAAAAGCAGCTGTTGCTAAAATGAGTTGAAATTGAAAAAAGTAAAAATTAGGGATGTAACGATTACCGGTAAAATGGTTAACCGTGATAAAATTCCCACCGATTAGTAATACTGTTACAAATTTTAATTATCGTTAAAGCGTGACTGATTACTGCATTTTGAAAAACTCCTAGTGATGCTGCTCATTGGCTGGAAAAGCAGCAACAGCTGCAGTTTGCAATGTTCAATTCATGAAAACATGGCTGAAGGTAACGAAGGCGTCCACATGGACAATTCTCTTGCGATTTTTCCCCCTTTAAAAAAGACAAAGTAAGCATTTTGACCCATTTTGGATATTTTTAAAGATGCTAGGGGGTATTTCTATAATACCATGATAAAAATGATAACCGTGATCACTTTGGTCACAATAACCGTGATATGAAATTTTCATATCGTTACATCCCCAGTAAAAATAAACAAAAATTCTATGAAATTCATGACAGTGATATTGAATTGTGGTTCAAAATAAATATTGAAAACAAACATACAAAAAATAAAACAAGTAAACAAGCACAATGGGGCTCTGAAGGTAATATTTTATGAAGCAACACTTTGAGGCAATCACTGCAATCAGATGTTTTCTCTAATGTTCAAAAAGATTTCTACACCTGTTGACAGGTATTTTGGTCCACCGTTTATGGGAAAGATGCTCTAACGTGTCTGGGGCAGTTTTGTTTATTTATATTAATTGTCATTCTCAACCATAATTCAAAAGCAATATCTTATTTCACTAAATTATAATTTTTTAAAATTGTATTTATCATTAGTTTTTTGTTATTTGAATTACTATTGTGAATTTAACCTTTTCTTTAATTGGAGGGTATGAATAATTTTTAAGACAACTGTAAATACACATTTGTTAGCTATAGCATATATAGCATACAATTTAACAGAACAGGTAAACACACAGCAGGTCACACAGTTATCCACATAAAAAAATAAATAAAAGGAAAAGGGTGCCCTGTCATCCCCTATGTAATTGTTAAGTTCAGGCCAGTGGGGTCGAGTCTGTCCAGGAGTGGGAGAAACCCTCATTTACAACACCAAGACAACATCCTAAACCTCTTGCCAAAGAGTAAGTTTATCTTATGTGAAGAAGACTAATAAAAACAATGAATAAATCTACTATGATAGTACTTTAGGGAGCCAGTAGGTCCATGAACTATAACCTATATACTATAACAGAACTATAACAGTGTTGGCTTTCACCCATGTCAGTTTCAAACTCAAAAAAAGGAAAAATCCATAAAAAACCTCAATCACACTCAATCACAACCCTCTGAAAAAACAAAGTGATTAGCACTTGATCATCTACATTTCCAGCGGGAACCTAACTCAGCATGGATATGTTTACTCAAAGAGCATCGAGCAGCAAGAGGAGAAAATGTAAATGAAATTCTGAAATGAATTTTCATTTTGGGCGATGCTGGAACATGTGTAATGCGTTTGGCTGTGGTCGAATTACATTTCAAGCAGTGATAGAACTTTGCCTCTGGCAGCTCTGAAGCAATTTAGCTAGCAGGGGGTCTAAAGACATGTTAATTGACTGAATTAGCAACAGAAACTGGTTAGTCAAAGAGAGAGTCCTTGTTAACCCAATTCCAGCAACGCGAGATGTGTCATATTCAAATACCTCCTTAAACGCTTAGAGAGCAGGTGAAAATCAAGAAGAATATTTCTCTAATACTAAAAGAAGAATGCACAGTACATACAGGGGGGGCAAAATAAGTCATTGTAAAATCTCTAGATATACAGAGCGCAGGCAAAAAAAAAAAAAAAAAATGTAATTGGACTTTATCAACAAGAGGTCAATATTCTCTCAACAAGGCTTTACAGTTGCTAAGCAACAAGAGTGCAGGAATCAATCCCATTTCAGCTTTTTAAAAGGGGTCGTGTTTGCTGTCAGCTCCCTTTGTGCAATCCCCTGTGACCCACAGAATCTTTACCCACAAGACATGAAGGCTGAGAAACCAAAGGCCATACCACATGCTGATGCAAGTTCTTTCACAAACCACAAATATTCATCAAGAGCAGTAACATGAACAAAGAAAAGCCTGGAAATGTATTGTATAAATGTTAATTGTACAAAAACTACAGTCAGGTTGCTTTAGTAATATTCCACAAGACAGAATACTATTAAAATATGAAATAAACCGCCAAGTGTTTATCACTAATGAATTCAAAGGGCACAAGTTTAGCACTTAGAGACATGGTAATCTTAAATGTTTTACTTTAAACTTCTTTTAATCAAGCCACTACAGATGCTTATTTCAGTCCTTGAAAAGGTAGCTTTATGAATTTAACACTTCTTAAAAAATAAAATAAAATAAAAAGCAAAGGATAATTTTTTTTTTTTTTTTTTTTTAAAAAGCAGCAAAATTTAAAAAAACTAAATTTCAACTTCTTTGGGGCTTCCCACACATAGTTGATGATGCAGAGTCTTCACTGGTAAAGGAGAGATTAGAACTTGCTGATAACGATTTCCATCGTAGGGAGAAACCAGACAGGTAAAAATGTTTAATGTTAATTGTACTTTCTTAAACTTACTCTTAGAATTAAGATTGAACTGAATAATTTCAGATGCTGAAACTGACTCAGAAAATGACTGAACAACAATAGATCAGCATACAGCTGTATAGTCAATATGGCAGCTCAAAGTGTGAACACCGCCCGCTTCACACACTTTACACCCAAAGACTGATTCCACTGATCACCACGACACTACAACACTCGATTCCCTCACTGTAACCAGGGGAGCACCACACATTACTACCTGGTCTGTGGGAAAAACTGTTCGTATCAAGAGGTCCCCTTAATAAACTACATTTTCTTGATGGAAGTATGAATAATTATTCTGGCACCACTCACAGATGACTGCATAATAGGCAACTCCTTGCATATGTTCCATTCTGATCGCCACGTGACTCCATGGAAAATCTGTGGTGTCAAATCTTCTTTTAATTAAGCCACTTCCTTCAAAATCCAGTAGGAAGTTAACAAAGTGACCAGAAAAGCTTGGGGTATGTCACTGTTATCAAAACAGGCTTTTACATCTCATATATTTCAAATCATTACGGTTCTGGTTTAAGAGCCTTTTTAGAAGTGTACACTTTAAAACTGGCCAAAATAGGAACGCTCTTAATATCGTTGCACTGTAAGAAGGTGATGCCATCTTCAAAATCTAAAGAGCTCTTTGGTATGGATTCAAATATGCCAACAGCTGGACTGGCGTTCAGACCAAAGACACTATTTTAACTGAGGAAACTACTCTTTACCAGTGGTGGGGAACCTTGGCATTCACCCTGCAAGGCTTCCATGTTTCCTTGCCCCAAAACCTGATTCAAATTTATAATAATAATGGTACATTCAATTTATAGAGCGCTTTTACAGGAGCTCAAAGAGACTTTACAGAAGGGATAAAACAACAGTATAAAAAACAGTATAGTAAAATTTCAAACAGATTAGAATATATTCAACAAATTGAAAGGTCTGGCGCTTAGGCTTAAGAGGAGTAGAGAGGAGGGTTTGCATCGGCTGAGCGGAGGGTACGGGTGGAAAGGATCAGTGAGGTTGTGAAGGGATTTGAAGTTGAGAAGGAGCATTTTGAACTGAATAAGTCACTGTGGAGAACATAGGCCACTGAATCCATTTGATTTCAATCAGGTGTGTTGGAGCAGGGAAACGCCAAAATCATGCAGGATCGTGCCCCCCCAAGGACCAGGGTTCCCTACCAATGCTCTATACCATCTTTAAACAGCAAACACTTTTTACAAAAAGTATTTTCTCTATAGGACATAGTGGGTCCTGTATTTCCTAAATAGAGGAAATATTCAATAGGGCTACCATAAACAATTATTTTGATAAGTGACTAGTCACCAGTCCTTATTTTGGTCAATAAGTCGACTAATCAATCAGACATTATGAAATTTGTAGCATATTTACAAAACCAGTCAACAGATTGGACACTTTCTCATTAAAGGTATAGTCCGGAGTTCCCCCCGTAAAAAATAAACGTTGGACTTGAGCAAGTGAAATCCGTCTCAAAACCCGCCTTTGGGCCTCTTCTCCCGTGCTGTGGTGCGGTTGAACGCAACTCTCTCTCCCCCTGCCTGTAATTCGCTCTTTTGTATTGTTTTGGTCTGGTCGGGACGTTTCTGGGTGGAGATTTCTGGTTATATCGGCAGCCAATGACAGAGCTAATAGCATGACGCTGTGTGGAAATAAGCTCATGATTGGAGCAGACACCAGTCACTCGAACTCTCGAAGGAAAAAAAAAGAAAGAAAGGAAACACCTTGTATGCACCGAAGAAAAGGTAAGAGCTTCAGATAATGCAGTTTGGAAAACCAGGGTTAATCATAGTTTGGCTTGTACCTGCTTCTGAGCTCTGAAGGAGAAGCTTGAAGTTGAATAGGCTAGCTAGAACGAGGCGGCCGTTAGCCTGAGAGGGAGGAGCGCTAAGTTTGAATACTGTTGTTTGCAAACAGACACGTCGGAGGGACTTCGGACTCTACCTTTAAATCTAATGGAAAAACATGTCCAAACTTTTGACTGGTAGTGTGTGTATTTATTAATGTCAATTAAATTATTGCCAATATTAATATTATGATTGTAACTAACATTGTTGTTATCTTTTTTTTTTCTTTTTACTGTTTGACAGTGTTACTGGTGAAAAACAATAAAACCACGTAAAGAAAAAAAAAATCATTCAAGAATGCCCCAGAAAACACTTCATATAAAAGTTTTTCATTTTCTGGCATGTTTTTATCATGGATCCAGGGAAAAACATAAATAATCACAAACAGTCCTTCCCACTTGTAAATGGTAAGATGGTTATTGCCTGTAATCACAATTATGCTTGAGCTAAACATCCGGCAGGTTCAGTCCAAGAGTGGCTTTTTCTAAATGCAGACAGCCTTATTTCCTGTACACAATGACAAGGAGGCTAACTGCCATTTCCAAAAGGACACTACTTTATCAACTTGATCCAACTGGTAATTGATGTCACCACCTCCACACCCTGCCCAGGAGGCTATTGATCGCTGGCTGTGGAGCCCTCTCTCAAAAGAGTTTAAAACTAAACAGAGACAGGGTGGTTGCATGCTTGCATTGTAGGTAACAGAGAAAGGGCATGGCTAAATGAAACAGCTTCCTCATTTAGACAGGTGTGTGATTATCGTTTAATCTACAAGGTGTGCTTGCTTCACATCGGAAAACCAAACATAAAATTGGGTCAATATTGAAAATTGACACCATCACTTAAAAGTTATGAAAAAAAAACTTCAATTTCACAGTAACTTTACGTCAACTCGTAGTTGTTCCAAAGAGATCCATGGCATTATTACATTTATGTTAGCATGGTAAATTGTTGTTGGGCATAAACCATAACCATTTACTGCAAACCAAATTGTTCTTGAAGAACTTTGGCTTAACCTCTTTCCCTTTAAACTTTGTCAAATTAATCCACTATTGACATTGGGGCTGTAACAGTACACAAAAATCGCGGTTTGGTATGTACCTCGGTACAAAAGTCACAGTTTGTTTTTTTTTTCAGTACAGTAATAGAAAAAAATACAAATATGTTTTATTAACAAGTTCACTCAAATTTAACATCAAGGTTGGTTTGTTTGTCAGCCATATTGTTTAAATGAGAAAAAAATAACCATAAATAAAGAAAATAAAATCCCGCTGCTTGTTTTTTAGACTTTCCAAACTGAGTAGCGTACCGATTGGTTCGACGCAAATACACATACCGTTACAGGCCTAATTGACATACATTATTAACTTCTCTTAAAACATTGCTCTGATATTTTGAGAGTCTTCTGTGCCCATACTAGAGGTCGACCGATTAATCGGCGCCGATAGGACATTTTACAAACTATCGGTATCGGCTCCGATAGTGGCCGATGGCTGCAGTTTTTTCCTTAGGGCCATGAAGCGCTTCTTCCCTGTGCTGCTCTCTGAGCACTGAGGGGTGGGGCTGCTTTTCACACAGAGAAAGCGAAGGAGAGGTGGAGGGGGGTGTGCAGGCAGCATACAGGGGAGAGGAGGGGTCCAGGTGGAGAATATAACGAGTGAAGCGACATCAGTTAATGCAATACAACCATCACGAGTTGAAACTCAACCATCAAAATCTCAATGGAGGAGGTAACAAGTAGCGGTTGTTCAACAAGCAGAAACGTGAATCATATTTCAGCATAAACAGCAACCGGCATGTTTGACCACAGTGCTTGTTAAGCAAACAACAAACAGCTTAAAGGCCTCCTTCCACTGAAAACCCGTTTAACTTGCTCCTTCTGAAATACGGAGGGTTTCCCCTTGTTTACTTACACATGCTGACTTGCTAGCGTTGCGTTCCCCCCAGTCGGCTGTGCTTTCTCTTTAGAGAAACAATATGAAGAAAAGAGCGAATCGGGAACAGCCTCGCACTTCTACGTCACATTTCAAATAGTGTATCCCACGGGGGTTTCTATCTGTCCATTGGAAGGCAGGTAACCCTCCACTACACACTAGAAGTAAAGACAGCACGACTGTAGCTTCGGAGTTGAGACGCTAATTAGCTAACTGTTTGTTAGCATGGCAGAACAAACTTGTTTGTCGGCTCTATTTCCTGTCTGTAGCGAAATAAGAGCGGAGGGCGGAGCTTCCTTCATACACTGACGGGAGCCAGCCAATCAGACGGAAATTCATGAGAAGGACCCGGAAAAGCCTGCCGTGGACCACAAGCCTCTCTTCTAGTGTACAAATACAGCTGGATACAAAGATACCAGAAGGTTTTTTTAAACAGAAACGATGCAGAATGCATTCAATAATAATGGAGAACACAGAAATATTAATGAAATGACCACGGAAGTACAACTCAAGGTAAATAAATGAAAGCTGTATGTAGCCGCTTTCACACTTTCATAGCAGAATATGCTGTAAAGTCCATCCGCTATTTAATCAGAGATGTCTTTATAAACGCGCCGCTTCCTCACGGACAAGTCCGCCACAGCTCCGAGGTAAGAGTGTCTGAATGCAAACGGAATAAAAGTCAAAGTCCGCACTATTGATTACTGAGGGCTACTTAAAGCTCAGCTGGAACCGTAAGTTGTTTTCTTCTCATTTTTAGCGGCTATTATTTATCATGTGGGGGCCACGCCACCCCGTCATGTTTAATCACCTCCACCGTCACTCGGGATTCGTCATTAAACTGGTCCAGGTCAGGTGCAGTTCTGTTAGTCCGCTCCAATCGGGTCTTGCAGGTTTGACTCCGTCACACTGACCAGTTTTAATCTGTCCTGGAACCATATTTTGTGTATTTTACCGCTTGTAAAACCGCGTGTAGGACAATCATCCGACTGCAACGGGATCCCACCGACATCACCTCTATGAGGGGTTTTCCAGAAAATAACTAAGGAAAACATCGGATATTTACATGAAAACTTGTCTGATTGATGTGATCTTAGTTTGTCATGAATCTTAAAATTGGGCAAATTCAAATAAACTTTAGTGCTGGCTGAGATGAACCAGCCCCCCTCGATTTGTCCAGATATGACTGAGTTTGTAGTGACTGCTGCTGCTGCGGCGGACAAAAAATTTAGTTATATTTTAAATATAAATGAATTCCTTTTGTGAATTTATTCTTTTAAAAAAAGGTCAATAAAGACCAAAAAAAAAGCTTTGTTGATTAAGATCAGGACTGTTTAAAATGGATAAAATAGAGATAAAATCCAAACATACCCTCCCCTACAGTGGTTAGTGGTTAGTCTGACTATATGAGGATCAGAAAACAACAGTTCAACTTCCTTCACTACACGCCTGTTTAACAAGTTGTTTTGTGAATATTATTTTTATGGCATAGAGTCCCATCACTCACATAAATGTGAAGGACCTCTTAATTTTCTAATAGCTATGTTTCTATTTCTAGAAAAATCTTTTAATAGCCTACATATTTATCCATCCGCTATATGTATACACACATTTAAATTTTTTTTTCGCAAGTGGGGGTTATCGGCCGATTAATCGGCTATCGGCTTTTTCCTGCTCAAAAACTATCGTTATTATATCGGCCTTTAAAAATCCACTATCGGTCGACCTCTAGCCCATACATCTGTTTTCATGCTTTCAGTTTAGTAAAATCACAAATAATGAGGGACTACTGCTGCACTTTTCCCTTCTATAAAGTAACACAACCAACCCCTTTAATCACAGCTTCACAGCAGTGAACAAAGTCTGCATCAAACCTTCATAAAATATTTCAATTTGCATAATACCTTAATATCCAAATGCTAGCATCCACTTATCATTCACCATTTGGCTTATCTTTAGCCCCCGGGGGATCCAAAGTACTAAGTTAACATGCAAATAACCCAGACAGACCCAAACTGATTCAATAATCAACAACTGAAGTAAGTGCTGTGTAATTCTGAACAATACATGAGCAGATAGGTGGTGCTGATTGGGCCTGGACCAAAGATGCCCTGGGGAGAGCAATCAGCCTCTCAGCACCACAGGCTTGTCTTTTAGGAGTTAGAGTCTGCGTTTACCCTCTGAAGAAGCAAGGCTGAAATCTGCTGTGGAGGTTTTTAGTTTAATGGTAACGCAACATTTACTGCAGTTATTCAAAACCAACACAAGTAGGAAGTAGGGATGGGCGATATGTAATCGTGTGAGATACATCGTCAAAGACATTTCCCACTGTAATAACTTGTCATCTCACGATAAAAATGATAAATTCAATTCATTAGGTTGTAATTACAGTTATTTATATACAGGTATTTTGTAGTTTGCACCATTTCAGTAAATGTCAAATTTGGTACTACTTGAACTAATTTGATGTAGTTTAATGGCTTCTAGTATTACTTTAGGACTCCAAGTCGAATGTAGGTATAGATTTATGATACAAAAGATTAGACTGATATTTTCCTAGTCACTAATTGTGACTAGGAACGTTATTGTGATAAAAAACAGAAATTATCCTGATGCATAATTTAGTCCCTATCGCCCATTCCTAGTAGGAAGTAAGGAAAAAACACAAAACAGAAACTGCAAAACAGACCAATAGTCGCTACAATCTGCATTTTGGAATTTCCTGCAGAAGGTGTTATTCTTCATATGTTGGGCAGCTCTATTTGATGCTGTAAAGGAGACAACGTTTGCAACACCGCATACATCAGGCAGGATGCCCGACTTTACCCCATCTGTGAGAGAGAAAATATTTACACATATCCCCTTAATACCACCAAGTGTTATTGCGATTTTATTAAATTTTCTCTTGAAACGTACAGCTTGCTGCAAATTAATTGTACCTTGAGGATTGTCTCGCTTGTTAAAAAAAAACAAAAAAACATGCCGTACATTACTAAGGGCTAACATTAGAAGAATTACGCTAATAAATTTCCCTTTCTGAGTGATACATTTCTAATAAATATCCTGCCTGTTCCTTCCTGAATGGAATACTAATTGTTTATAAATTAAAAATATACAACTATCCCAGCATATTTCATCTGCACAAGTTTACAGAGACAAAATATGATCCATCCCCACAGGAGGAAAGACCATACGTGAACAAGATGGTAATTAGGTGGAAATCTTTGCACATGGATTCAACAGCAAATCTCCTCCTTTGATATACACTAATAACAGGATTAAATATTACGACTGTGAAAACAAAGATTATAATCAAAATGGTATCATGTGAAATGTTACTGATCTCAATCTGTGCCAAAGCTGCTTGGAGCTGGGGGGACAATTACGTGTGTGTGTTTTGGAGACTCTGCTTTTTATTAAAATATGTGATCCAAGTTTTATTAAATCCTGATGAGCAAATTTCCCT
This sequence comes from Atherinomorus stipes, assembly GCA_023101725.1. Lineage (NCBI taxonomy): Eukaryota > Metazoa > Chordata > Actinopteri > Atheriniformes > Atherinidae > Atherinomorus > Atherinomorus stipes. The sequence continues at coordinate 112,113 of JALJCO010013700.1, forward strand.
ATTATAGTCACATTTTAAAAAATTTGCATTTGTTCATAGGAGAGAGCAGTTGTGATGGCATAATGGCCAAATAAAATTCCATGATTTGTCTTTGTAATAAAGATGTTGAAGACTTTTTTTCTTTCTTTCTCTCATAGAAGCTGGAAGTGGAGGTACTGCCTCAATAAAGGCATTCTGTTTCCATTAGATTGCCTATTTCATTTTACTCTCAATGTGAACATGCAACAGAACTACAGAGGTATAAAATAAGACAATTTATCTAATACAGGTCTCTTTCCGCCAGCATGCCTCACTCATTAGTTATTTTAGTGCATTCATTAGAAAACAAGGGTCATGATGCAGGCATTTATATCACTGAAAGGTTTTTGTGTGGCATTCAAATTATATCAGGCACAAAGGCCCCTCTCACAGCCTCTTGTGCACTCGCTCTACCATCACAACACGCAGGCACACAAAGAAACACGTTTACAAGTCAGAGCCGGAGACGCAGCGAGGACTTTTGTGCCTCTCCATGTAAATTAGTTGTTTACTTCTGTTCCATCTCACACTCGCTCGCATCATTAGCCAGCTAAATATAACAACCGGCTGCCACCAATTTCCATCATACAATCTCATTTTACTGGTAGTGACAAAGTACATACACCAATAAACTGAGACCCCAAAACAAGTTGCAATGTTGTGACAAGAATACTCGCAAGCGGCAAAATGTAATTTGTGGTTTTGGATTTTTTTTTTTATTCCCATCTCCTTTCATTTCTTTTCTGATTTTCTTTTCTCCTATATATTTATCTTTTTCTTTCCACCTAAAACGTCTATTAATCATGCTGTTCTCTATGCTAATATAGCCTGGTAGTCTCTGGTCATTTGGTAATTGTTTGGACTGAGGTTTATAAAGACTGAGCAATGGAATAATGGTAAAATGAGTGCAGACCAAGGATAGAAGGATATGGAGGTCTCTACTGCCTAATTACTTCAGTTTGAAGCATATGATAGTTAATTAATCCACAGTGTTATTGTGTTATTCAAGAGAACCACTTGATTAATAGCATTTTCAATTAGCGGCCTTTCAGAAAGATTTGGTTCACTCAATATGTCTTACATGACGACAGGCATCTCATTACACCTATGGCTGCGTGACAAAACAGTGCAGACACATGATGGCAAATGCTATGCTGGTTCCAGCTCACATAATGACATGAAATAATTATGAATAGCACTGAAAGTATTAATATTTGCATTGATCCCACTTATTTTAACCCATAAATTAAGCCAGACAGTTCAAAGGAATGTATTTCTAGGATTTTTAGCTCCCTTTCTGACATCAGAAAGCTTCACATCTATTTCAATTACTACTGTAAACAGTAGGCACTGCTCCTATATGTTACAAAGGAATTTTCTAAAATTGGTTTTGGCCTAACCAAATGTGTCAATTCACATATTTATTTACACTTTGCTTTCTTAAGATGTCCGAATTTTCTCGCTTATGATTTTAGCAAAGCAAACATGCTGTAATAGACTTTCCACCGATTGGATCGGCTTGATTGGATCTGCCGCTATTTCACATTTTTTCTAATTTTCTGATCGGCACGTAACTCTTCATTCACCGATCCGATCAATGACGTCATTGTCATTTTGAATCTCCTCCGGTAAAACTCTCATTTACATCAGTTAAGTTAGAAAACAAACAAAGAAAGCACAATAGGCACGTCTCACTAGTATGTGTTTTTGACTTTGTGGTGTTTTTGTCGTGAGCTCTGTCACTTTGTGCTGGACAATAACGTTTTTACAATCCAGAATACGCCACACGTAAAGGATGGCGATGTCGGTTGCAAACAAGGTCAGCAAACATGTTGGTGGTCTGGAGACCTATTATTTACAGTCTTTGATGGAGACACAGTGACAAACACTTGTGCTGCAACAGTTTAAGGTAAAGTGTTGTTCGTGGAAATGCCCAGGAAATGTGCTGTGTCCTTTCAGTCAAAGAGCTCTGTAGTCCTCCTATGGCAGAGACCTCCAGTGTTGAGCGTTTCGGCCACCACATGCTCCTCATGTGCTGCAGCAAGTTTGTACACAAACGCTCCTGGCGCTGACGCTGACACTGACGCATGCGTCCACAGCTAGTATATTCCAGCCTACTGTGGCGATACCAGACTACATGAGCTGCAGCGGGTTGTTCATTCTCACGTCGAGGGCCTTCTGAGGGAACAGTCACTCGATTAGTTTGACCACTGATATGACGGTCATCAGATGTGAGCCCCAACTTTTAAAGGAGCATTACTGCCTTCATTTGCACTGTGACTGTAAATAATTTCAGTTATGACTGTTTAAGTTGTGCCTATTATTTGTGCCAATGGCTCAAATTATTTTGGTTTGTCCTGATTAAACCTGAATGCCCATTAGAGGTTATTGATGTTTAACCTTTTCATCTGAGTCAGTTCAGGACAAAAACTGTTAACAAAAATCATTTTTATGATACTCAGTAAACTGTATGAATACAGGTAAATGAGCTATTTAAATAGATACATTGGCTTCCTCACATGATCGGATCGGTGATCGGTTTTTAAAACTCTGATCGGTAATCAGCCCCCAAAATCCTGACCGTGTAAAGCCTATGCTGTAATACTTAATTTCTGGCTAAGCCAGTCAGGGTAATATCTAGTTTGGCTGGCAGAGCATCCTTCAAACTCTTTCAGGGTAGAATTCAACAACTCCTTTGAAAGTCTGTTTGTTCAGTCTGTGTCTGCTTCAACACACGGGGTAAGATGGAGGGGGGGTTGATGGGGTTGCTCCTAGGCAGGGTTATCTTCCATACTGTTCCTTCTGCCACTTGGAGGGGTTAAAGGTTAATTGACTCAGTCTCTGGGTGATACTCAACACAATGGAGGACAATTTGTTCTCTTCTGCAGAGCTGAGAAACCCTAGGAGACGTATAAAACTTAATTAATACCGACAGAGAGAGGGGAGGCGCTTCACATTTTGATTGCAGGTAAACAAATGAAGACTAGACAGATGGGCAATGCTGCTACTAATTTCTCTCAGTCCCCCCTGTTTTATTCTTTGTCCTGTATGGCATGGGCCTACATCTCTCTCCTTCTGTCTTTCAATCTCTGGCTCTGCTTTGCACTTCCTATCTCTCACTCAGAGACAAGAGAAGTTCGAGAGCACAGGCAGGAAAATCAATCAAGATTGGATTGATAGTGTAAACTGACAGGCCGAGGAGGTGGCAAACCATGATACATGAGCAGATTAGGACAGAGTGTGTCTAAAGAAAAAGGTTGCGACTGCACACTGTTGAAAACTAAAAGCTAGAACACTAAAGGTTAGCTTAAGCACTGGAATTAGTAGCATCAGTAATGTTTCTTTTGGGGCAAATAATTAAAATAATGAGTTTCCAACCTTGTTGGAAAAGGTTGGAGAAAAACCCTGATAATTGTGTTTCTTTTCCCAATTTGCAACTCAAGCTTTGTTATTCATAAAATCGAAGTTTAATATTATTTTAAATGGAATTTTTAAGTGGTAATGTAATTTTTTCTGATAAGGTTTGAATGAATAATCGAGTATTCAGTAATTTATTCTGTAAAACAGTTTAGAATTTATAACAATAAACCAGTGACCTTTAATGCTGGTTGTCCCACTGCTGAAACATGTGATTTAACCACAAAATGATAAAGGCTGCAGCTATTAAAAACCTTCCTAATGCTTAGCTTTAAATGTGTCCAACATCTATTAAACAATATTAAGGGATGAAACAAAATGGAAATTTATATAAAGTGAATTTAATTTCGTTCATGTTTAAGTTTGCACATGCAAAAAAAAGAGAGGAGAGGAAGCTAAACTTCCTGAGACTTGAATAGAAATTAATTTTCACTTCAAAAGGAAGCCGTTGACCTCAACTGTCAAATAGGAAACTGGTAACCTTTTAAACCCATTAGTTTGGTCTTCACAAGACCATTCCCTCTACTTAAAATTATATCTGCTGCTGATAGTATATCATTCAAAAAACGGTGTAAAGATTTATCTCACAACTTTCATTGTTTGGCCCAAATGCTGTTTTAACAGGTCAAAACTGGGAGACATTTGCAGCTCCCCGCAGCCTTTGTGAAGAATTCATGTTACTGCGGCCTTGCTGTAAAGTAATTAGCGACTGACCTTCATGTTCTTTCTCTGAAGTACCAGTTTTCTTCATCTTCTTTGGTGTTTTCATGAAAAGAGGAAAGATGGTTCGCAAGCCCAGGATGTCCACAAACTTATGACAGTTATCTGCTCCCTCTGGTCCAATCATCCCATGGTCCAGGACCTTCAGAGCACTGGTTCGAGACATTTTCTTCTCTCTGCAGGAAAAAGAGGAAATTATCAACATAAAGTACACATAAACTTTATTTTATCTTTTTTATTTTATTTTTTATTTTTCATTTTTATTTTAACTTTATTTCTATGCACCTATGCAAATACACTACTCACAAAAAGTTAGGGATATTCGACTTTCGGTTATAATTTCAGGAAAATATAAAATGTTCATATTTAACCATTGAACAATGTACATGTGCATCTAAAAGTTTAGAGAAAGTATAATTCAGTTCACTTGGACAGGTCGCAGTGTATTTTAGGTTCATTCTGACATCATACAAAAAACTAGAGATGCACCGATCAGGATTTTGGGGGCCGATCACCAAAAGCAGTATCTGCCGATCCCGATATTGCCGATCACCGATCACAGCACCAAATCCATAAATTCTCCAATACTGTCGTCTTGTACATAGCATCGACATTATGTTAAGTATAACAATTAGGAGATGGGAAATTATCATGAATTGACCTGTTTTATTACAGGCAATCTGCAATATTTCACTCTCTTGGAGACAACTTGGACTCAGTTTACATAGAGGAAGTGTAGCTTACTAGCTTAAGCTTTCTTGTGGTAATAATTATGTGTACAACACACAAAATGTGCAGCACACCAACACAGACAACAGTAAACATTTCACTCTCTTAGAATTGGTACAAGTTGTCAACTATAAACTCTCTTTTTCCTGTGGAAAAAGGAATTAAACATTAAATTTAAAAAATAGATTATGTACATAACACACATGTGCACTATAATGAACATTTCACTCTCTAGAGGCTCTTTCTCAGACACACTGTTTAGAGTTTACCTACAAGCTTTTAGAGGAAAATCACGTAAAATATGTTAAATGAGAATAAGAACAGCGACTTATGTGCAACTGCAACAAACTTGGAGCTCATACTGCAGCTTTTCTGTAAGAAAAAAAACTCTTAAGTGTAGCATAAACATGCTGTAGCCTAAATAATATAATAAAATTATGATTTTATTGATGAGCTTACTTCTGATTAAGCAGCATGAATGGCAGAGCCTTGCACGTCGTGCGTCAGGAGCGCCTGAGTGTGGGGGTGTATGAACCCGGTTGTTTTCTTTGTCTGTCTCTCTGTATAATCGCGGATGAAACTGAGCAGCTGCTTGGCTTCATTTGCTCCACAAGGCCAGACGACGACGTTGTCGAGCTTTTCTGTGCCGTGTGTGGATTCATCAAATTGTTCAGAGGTGTTCTGAGTTTGGTGAGTTTCACCATTTACTCCATGAGCTGCGCGCCGAAGATGGCGCAGCTTTCCTCTGACCGGCCCAGTTTAACAACCTGCAGTCCTGCATCGGGACGTCATCGTAAGTCCATTAAACCCCGTCGGTCTAGAGATCATCAACCCGCCGTTTGGAAACCGGGACTGGACGCAGATCATAGTTTATCCTCCACTGTCTCCGTGGAGTGAAGAGATTCACCGGAGTCTCCTTTGTATTTCCCGCGCCTGCTGCGCGTCAGGCGCGTCAAACGCCAAAACGCTGTAGTTACTGTAAACGTGATCGGATCGGCTTGCTTGGATCTATTTTGAGGACTCCGGTCAAAACTGATAGGGGCACTATCGGCCGATTGCGATCGGCTGCCGATCGATCGATGCATCTCTACAAAAAAAACAAATATCCCTAACTTTTTGTGAGTAGTGTAACAATGAAATACCTTTAAAATTTCTAACAGTGGTACACTGTTGCATGCATTTATTTTAATACACAACTCAAGAAAATTATTCATTTATCCACGGTAACTTAATTGTAAAGTTTAGCAGCTGCTCAGAAAACTGCCTCAAGATCTACATGCAGGTCAAAGTTTATTAACATCCTCTGTAGGTGCTGCTAACAGTCTATCATCACCGATTAAATACTGTATATCCTTATCTAGTGTGACAGGCACATCTTCCTGACTACCTCCAATCACCATTGTGGTTCTCCCAAAGCGGTTTCTTTTTTTTATTGCATAATCAATTGTTTTGCTCAAGATAAGTGATTTTTTCAGCAAGATAATATTTAGCATCAAAGTCTCCATGCAGCCATTCACGTCGACACATCACAGGAAGCTGTATTTAATATTTCTTCTTTTTTTTCCTATGTCTTCCTATATAAACTTATTTTGGAAAAAGTCAAGAAACTATGTAAAATATAAATGCAATGATTAATGAATGCTCGCTAGCTCGAGCTCCGGCTGGGGAGGGGGTTCGAACAGTTCAAACAGTGGCCTTCCTGTGAGGTTGGATATTCTCCCCATGTATGCTTGGGTTCTCTCCAGGTACTCCCACCATCCAAAAACATGCATTTTAGGTTAAATGGTTACTCTAAATTGCCACTAGGAGTGAATGTGAGCATGTGTGGCTGTCCAGGGTGTATCCTGCCTCCCGCCTGATAATAAAAAAAAAAAAAGGCTAAATTCATAACAGTAAGTCAAATAACAAGAAAAAGTAATAAATATAAATTTACTAAATTATAATTTAGTAAAATAAATTATTGATTTTCAATTTTTGTTTTAAAAAATTATCCAAAAAAAACCCCAAAACAAAAACAAAACAAAACTGTCCCAGACAAATTAGAGCACCTTGCTTGTGAACAGTGGGCCAAAACACCTGTCAACAAGTCTTATTACACATTACAGAAAACACCTGATTGTAGTGATTGCCTCAAAGTGTTGCTCAACAATATTTTAAGAAGTGCTTGTTTACTTGTTTTATTTTTTGTTTGTTTTTAAAAGTTCTGTTGAACCACAATTCAAAATCAATGTTCATAAAATCTTTATCATTACTTTAGTCAATTTCAACTCATTTCATTGGCAGCTGATTTTTTTTCTGTCTTTCATGGAAGGGTATGTAAACTTTCAATCACAATTGTATGTATTTAGGCATCTTAAAACCCATGCGTGACTGTTGTCATTGTAAGCTTGCTATGGAAATAAACCTTAACTTGAACTTGGACATATTGTTGTAAGTGCAGGCCTGTATTATCCTGCTGGAAAAAAAGCAAGGTCTTCACTGAAACTTGCAGTCTGAATGGCAGCACATGTTGCTCAAACTACTCTGGACAGTATCATTCAGCATTAATAGTGTTCTCACAGATGCTGTAGATACGCATGTTATTTGGACTATTCAGATGGTACCTCTGTGCTTCAGCCTGAGGAAGCAGCTTCCATGATTTCCAAAAGGAATTTCTAACTTTTTAAGTCATCGGTCTAGGAGGATTCCACACATACAGTATAAGCATCTTAAATTAGCTTAGTCCAAGAGAAATTTTAATTTTCCAGTTTTCCGTTGCACTTTTCCAAACTTTTCATTAAAGGAGCTGCTACCACTTCAGTGTTAACATTCAATGTGTTCTGAAACTTGAAAACAGACTTCTTTGGAGGCTGTTGTAAAGGGATCAGCAGGTAAAAAATGCGTCATTTTACTTCAACTACATTTACAGAAAATTATCATCAAAGAGGAGCAAATGGCTTAAAACAGAAACTGAGTAGCATCTATCATAACTACAGCTGAAAGAAAAAAAAGGATTTATCAGAATGAAAGAAATAATTTGTAGAGAGTTTGAGCAAAGTTTGGGAGTGCTGAGCGGTCGCTATTGCAAACGTCATTTAAAGTACAATAACATGAAATCCATCTTACACAGAGCTTGCTTTAGAATAAATTAAATTCAGGCTCCACTTCCCACTTGATACATTTGCCTTTTTTTTAAAAATAGAAAGCACTGGTGGCTTGGTAGGCATCCGAGAGCTTTAAATAAATCTGCCATATAAGAAAAGATATTAAATAACATTATAATGCGTGTTCTGTCAAACAAATATCCTGCAGTACAAATATTCATCTGTTTTCAATCATCAAAGCATTGCCATGATAAGCAGAACCAAATGTTTTTCACTCTGTCTACACTCTCCACTCCACTGCACGCCTCCTCCAAGGAAATGTAGCTGTCTGTCAGAGTGTCACTTCCTCCATTTCCACCAATGACAGATGACAGTGTTTATCTCATAGGAGGGACACATATTTCAGGCAGTTGTGTCTGGTTCTGCAGACAGACACATTATATATGATGGACAGCTGGGGAGGGCAAGGGGGAGTGATCTGCAGTATACTTGCCAAAGCCAAACTAAGGCAATTCGGCTGGTAGACAGCACACGTAACTCAACATCCTGGTGTTGTGAACTACCTGCAGACACTCTGAAGTGGACAATGGGGTGTGTTTGGTGAATACTAGCATGACAGCAGCAGAACATTTTTGTTTAGAGTAGACTGTAAAAGCCTAAGAGTTGATTAGTCAGCACAGAGCCTCATTCACAAAAACATTCAGATATCTGTCCAAAAACTGATAACTCATTTGACAAAGCAGAACTCTGCTTTCACAAATGTTGATATATTCAATGCCAGCTAGAAGCAAACCCACTTTCTCAGACATTCATTTGTAAAACTAAAATAGAAATAGCTTAGGTAGATCTCAGATTCAGTTGCAGCATCCAGGCTGACACACATTAGGCTGTGCCTGAAATTTATGAAGACACCAGGTGTGAAATCTTTTATATGCCAAAAGTACAAAGAGGCTGAAATTGAGTTTTTAATGGAAATGTCTATCTCTGTTCATAGTGGTTTTTGTCATTTTGCAACCTTAAAACTAGATTCAAACAGATCAAATATGCATATGTGTCATTAATTTGGGCAATAGAGCTGCTTGTGCAAATAATTACTGTGTCTGAGAAATCTGTCAGAGTAATATTGTTTAATTTGATAAAGCAGACATCTCCCCTAACTTAATTTAAAACAGCAGCAGTGTCGAAGATTGCAACACAAAAACAACACTCATTGCTTTGTAAAGACGATTTTAACAAAATTACAATTTTACTCCTTCTCATTCTTCTCTGGCTCTTTTTTTCTTCCATCTTTCCTTGAAGGATGATCCAACAAAATGAGGTTTGCATGTCCAGTGATGTGATTATCATTGGGGGGGGGGGGGCAAAAGCTGTGAAGGTTTCATAAATGCGTGTAATGTGTCTTTATGAGTCTTTAAGGTCAGATCTCTGCCTTGCTGCACTCCACCAACTGTTGATTGATTGGATCAATCTGGCAGCATCATAAGGCATAACAATAGACAGATATACAGAGTAAAGGAAGATAAAGCACTGCTCTGAGCTTGGAATGCATCATTCATATATATATATATATATATATATATATATATACACACATACATACTAAATATATATATACATATATATATACTTACATACATACATACATACATATATATATATATATATATATATATATATACACACACACATACATGTATGTGTATATATATATATAATCTTTAGAACTATGAATGAATTTCTCATACAGTTTACTTCCATCTTTTGATGGAAGTAAAAAACCCTGCTAATGAGCAGGTTTTTTTTCATTTACTCGGCAGAAGTGGCAGAAATTGAAATCTATCAACTAGCAAAACTAAAATTAGAAGTTTATTTTAACAGCCAAAGGACAAGGCTGTATGATTATGGCCAAAATAATACCCTAACAACAGAACTAATCTGTTTCTCAAGAGTAAAGCTTGAATCAAAGGTCACACCGAGATTTTCAACATGCGGGCTAACAAAGGAAGCCAATGGCCCAATAGGACGATTAACATTAAAGTTGGCCACAGAAACTGAGCCACCAAAGACAAGAATTTCTGTTTTATTTTTGTTTAGGGACAAAAAATTAGAGGACATCCAGTTCTGCACTTTACTCAGACAGTAAGCTAACTTTTCTAAGGATGCCGTGCAGTTTTCAGCTGTTATTGGCATATAAATTTGGATGTCATCCACAAAACAATGAAATGAAACATCATATTTGTCAAAAATTGACCCTAATGGCAACATATATAACGAAAACAGGATTAGGCCCAGGATAGACCCTTGGGGAACCCCATAACCAAGTGAGGATACGGTAGAGGAGAACCGTCCAAGATGTACAGAAAAAATTCTGTCAGACAGGTTCGAACGAAACCACTGCAGGGCGGGGCCTCTCATACCTACACAAGTCTCAAGGTGCAACAAGAGTGTAGCATGATCAATAGTATCAAACGCTGCCGAGAGATCCAGGAGTACAAGCACTGCAGACTTTCCAGAATCAAAAACTATAAGCAAATCATTAAAAACATTTGAAAGAGCAGTCTCTGTGCTGTGCCTAGACTTGAATCCAGACTGAAAATTCTCCCCAACACCATTACATTCAAGGTAAGCCTGAAGTTGATTATAAACAACTTTTTCTAACACCTTTGATAGAAATGGAAGTTTTGATATAGGTCGGAAATTAGATAAAACAGAGGGGTCAAGATTGTGCTTTTTAATTAGAGGCTGAAACGCTGCATGCTGGATGGTGCCAGACGCCAATGATGAATTGATGATCCTGGCAATAGACGGTCAAACTGTGTGAATGACCTCCTTTAGAAGACGTGGTGGAATTGTGTCCAATGGACAGAAAGAAGGTCTCAGTTTTTTGACCAGTGAAGTTACACACAATACAGACACTGGCTCAAAGTTTTCAAACAAAGCAGTACATAATGAAGGAACCACTGGGTCTACGCAGACAGGAAGATACTGCCTTAAAGTTGACACTTTATCTATAAAAAACTGTAAAAACCTTTCACACAGTGTGACAGATGGAACCAAACCACTAGATTCACATGGATGTAAAAGAACATTAAGAGAATTGAATAGAAACTGGGGTTTGTTTCTATTATTTTGAACAAAAATTGTAAACATCGACACCCCTAACCAGAACTCTTCCTAGACCTGGCTGTCTAGCCAAATTGAGCAATCATGGGACAAGAGCCTTGGTGAGAGAGGTAGAGAAGAACCCAAAGATCACTGTGGCTGAGCTCCAGAGATGCAGTAGGGAGATGGGAGAAAGTTCTACAAAGTCAACTATCACTGCAGCCTCCACCAGTCGGGGCTTGATGGCAGAGTGGCCTGATGGAAGCGTCTCCTCAGTGCAAGACGTATAAAAGCCTGCATACAGTTTGCCAAAAAACACATGGAGGACTCCCAGACTGTGAGAAATAAGATTCTCCGGTCTGATGAGACCAAGATTGAACTTTTTGGAGTTAATTCTAAGCGGTATGTGTGGAGAAAACCAGGCACTGCTCATCACCTGCCCAATACCATCCCAACAGTGAAACATGGTGGTGGCAGCATCATGCTATGGAGGTGTTTTTCACTGGTTGCAATTGAAGGAAAGATGAATGCAGCCAAGTACAGAGAGATCCTGGAAGAAAACCTCTTCCAGAGTGTTCAGGACCTCAGACTGGGCTGAAGGTTCACCTTCCAACAAGACAGTGACCCTCAGCACACAGCTAACAAAGGAGTGGCTTCACAACAACTGAGACCAATCTTGACTGGCCCAGCCAGAGCCCTGACCTAAACTCAATTGAGCATCTCTGGAGAGACCTGAAAATGGCTGTCCACCAACATTCACCATCCAACCTTACAGAACTGGAGAGCATCTGCAAGGAAGAATGGCAGAAGATCCCCAAATCCAGAAGTGAAAAACTTGTTACATCATTCCCAGGAAGACTCATGGCTGTACGAGCTCAAAAGGTGCTTCTACTCAGTACTGAGCAAAGGGTCTGAATACCTATGACCATGTGATATTTAAGTTTTTCTTTTTTAATAAATTTGCAAAAATTTCCACATTTCTGTTTTTTTTTTCCTTCTTTTTTTGTCAAGATGGGGTGCTGAGTGTACATTAATGAGAAATAAAAATAACTTTTTTGATTTTAGCAAATGGCTGCAATGAAACAAAATGTGAAAAGTTTAAAGGGGTCTGAATACATTCCATACCCACTGTATATATTATGGTAAATCTCAGCCATGTGACAGCGTAATCCCTTCATCTCTTTTTCTGTACCAAGAAAAACATTGAAAAATTCCCCCCGCTCGACCTTCTTCTATTAGCTTAAGCAAGTACTGGAAGTACTGGAACAACAACCAATGACAACTTGCAAGTTGGTCACTTGCAAGCATGTATAACATATGCCATGTACAAGACCATTTAAAGTACATTACATAAAACACAGTGATGTTGATAGGTGCGCGTCCTGTGTCTCTGACGCATTAAAACCTGAAAGGATGCAGTAAACTCATCATCCATGCGTCCCGGGGATGCACATAATTTTCCAATGAAAAACAACACATTCTGAACAACTACCTACATAAAGAAACATTATTTTTTACCCATGGACGATGTTGTTAGAGGGACCCTGCTAAAATATCATAGCTTCTTTGTAACGAAGCCAACATGGACTCAGTAGTTATCCTTGACGCCGAATAGTTATTTTCGAGATGTCCTTGAACGCAGCAAAGCTGCGTGCATCTCACCTTAAGTTACGTTTTAATTTATTCAGTTACAAGGCCGTTTTAAATCGCCTTCTTCTGTCGGTTTAGTGTTCATGGATGTCATTAGACCTGTTATAGTTTAATGTTTGCTTGGAGAACGCTGCACAACTGCAAATCCCAGCAGCTGGATCAGTTTTTCATCCCGATGAGATTTACTTGACTACAGCTGCACATGCACACATCGCGGGTCTGCTCGTGGTTGTAATGGATGTAAGGAGTCTTTTTTTTTCCCCCTCTGAGAAGAAAGTAAGTCATCTTTCCTGCTGGTTCTACAGTTCAGATAAATCCAGCTAATTAACAAATGAAAACAAAGGCTGATTGATAAAACTTGGTCCTCATGATTCATCGATGATGCCGAGTTCTGGTTGTGTTGGCTCTGAAAACAAACCTCTCACCACCATTTTCTGTAAAATCATATTCTTACTGAACCAATACAACGAGCAGTAACACATTCATTCAACCTCCACTAGGCTGAATGATAGTGTAGTAACTACTAATAGAATCCTGACTCTGTCCTTTAAGAGTTTTTATTTTCTTTTATTCTTGGTCAGTATGACTTTCTTCCACAAAACCAAACAAAGTTACTATAAACTTAATTTGGAGATCGTCAACTGACCCAAACAGTTACTGTGGAGAGAAAATCCATAGCTGGATATTTCTGTATCTTATCTGATGGAATAACATGGCCTCCTGCATTTCTGATAAAAGTTTAGCATTTACAACAGCGGTGGGGAACCCTGGTCCTCAAGGGCCGGTGTCCCTTCTGGATTTCCATTTCTCCCCATTCCAGCGCACCTGATTCGAATCAAATGGATCTAACTGCCAATCAAGTTCTGCACAGAGACTCATTGATTTGAATCAGGTGTGTAGGAGCAAGGACAAGTGGAAGACCTGCAGGATGAGGGTCAAGGTTCTCCACCCCTGATTTACATTATTACTTGCAGATAATATTCTAATTAGAGCACACCATGGTCATGGTACTCCAGTACGGTCATGGTCGTCCATGCCACACAAGCTTGATGTGTTTAAAAGAACTTTAAAATAATGCTTTCTCAAAAGAAAAGAATTGCAGGAGAAAGTCTTGCTTTTAACTAGCTTTATGACTTCCCCATGACCTTCAAATTTTTATTGTTTTGCTTATAACTTATTTATGCAATAATTAAATAAAAAAACAATGTATTAATTAGACAGATTAATCTCTTTGAAATAATGCGTTAATTTTGATAGCCCTAAAAAATGTATCGTCAAAAATGGTCCGACCACTAAAGTATCCAGGCGTACTTCAATAAAAAAAGGTAAACAAGACGTTAGCAGGGCAGCTTTCCAATGGGGGGGCTGTTCCATTACATGATACATATGACTGTGATGAGGGAAAGCTGGTAAGTTTGCTTTTATAAAAGCTTTGAGTAAAAGAGATGAGAACCCTCAGTTTTGTATTAGATCTGCTGGGGCGTAAATTTGTCACTGTCGCAACGATTGCGTCACACATGGTCCCTAACGAGGTCCTCCCTCATGTGCGAACTCACACTGGAGGCGAAGGGTAGTTCTTATAACTAAACTCTGGACGTGTAGTTATAGGAACTGCGTTCTTAGAACCTCTCTGTCCGAATGCGCCTATAGTGGCGCGTTTCCAACTTTGCAAGTGTGACCAAAGACCGTTTGTACTAGACTTTTGACACCCAGTGAGTTGAAAAGGGATTAAACGATCATGCCAAGTGTGACCCTGCCCTTAGACTTTAACCAGTTTCAGTTTCAGCGCTGTGATGATGTCAGAAGCCTGAATGAAATTTACAAGGATTTCCACTTTAACTCATAAAGATGTTGAAGCTGGTTAAATGAAACGTTCTCAATAATCTTGGATATCAAAGAGAGGAGAGACAGATCTATAATTGTCCATTATTGAACAACCTAGAGTTGTGGTTTTTAGGAGTGGCTTAATGGTAGCAATTTTTAGTGACTTGGGGAAAAACATCTGATGCCAGTGAGCTGTTGACTATCTGTAGAACATCACTTTCTACTGCGGTTAAAAACTGTTTTTAAAAAGTCAGATGATATTCTGTCCAAAGAGCAAGTTGTTTATTTCAGATGCCAAAGTATTTCTTTTAGGATTTTTAAATCATCCAAATAAAAACGTGTTATAACATCAGTTAATTCCAAGTTTAGACAGATTAGTTCTCTTGTTTGCTTGTGTGGCATTAATGTTTTTTCTAATTGATTTTTTTCCACTGAAAAAGTTGGCAAACTGAATGCATTTCTCAGTGGAGAGGATCTCTGGGTTTATTTAAGTTTTTCAAGCATAACAAAGAGGATGCAAGAATTGTTGACATTCTTGTTAATCGTGTCAGATAAATGCAGCTGTCTGGCCTTGCTCAGCTTGTTGTTATAATTACGCAGGCTTTGTTTGTACAACTCTAGATGAATTTGAAGTTTTGTTTTCCTCCACTTGCATTCAGCTATAGTGGTGTTTCTCCATGGTGTTTCCTGTTTGCTCAAGGTGCTCTTGATTCTTGTCAGTGCAACAGCATCCATTAAATTTAAGATTTTCAAGCTGAAATGATCCAGGAGTCCATCAACTGACTCTACACTCATTATTGGTAACATAGCTATGCCTTCGATAAACTGATCACCTGTTTTGTCAACAGTGACTAAACAACATTGAATATAATCAGTACCTAATTGCCACTTCATGATACTGAGGACATATTTTAATCTACATCAAGCTTGAAGACTTACCTGAGCATTAGATTCATTAGCTGAAGTCCTTCTCCTTTGAGGAAGCGGTCACGATTGGAGGGCAGCATGAGGCAGGAACAAAGACCATCAAACAGGTTCTCCATCATCTCCTGTTCCTCAGCCGTGTTTGGGTTGTGACGTTTGAAAACCTGAAAGAAAAAGAAAAAGAGAAAGCACTTAGATGTCTTAGAAATAACACTGGCTTGAAGAGTTGTAAGGTGAAGGAAACACAAAAAAATCTAAATCTTACAGATAGCTGCTGCAATAAGACATCAATACCATCCATCTCTCCCAGCAGTTCTCTTGTATCTGTAAAAAGAAAAAGGAAGAGGATAATGAACAGCAGGGATAATACATTTACACTGTTGAAAAGAAAAAGGAGGCAGAATAAACAGAAGCAAAAGTAACAGAAATAAACTTCTGGTTGACAAATAATAGAAAAGTCAAATATAATGGGGGGATAGAAGTGCTTAAGAGGCATTTGATGAGCATAAAAGGCAGATCAAGAGGATGCTCCAGAGAGTTAATGAAGAAATCGAGGCCGTTGAAAAACATATCCTCACAAGCTGTTCCATGTGGATTTTCGTACTAGACAAGGAATCCCTGCCCATGGTGTAGTTTTATATTTTACCTTTCAAATCCGTGTTTTACATCAAAATTTAACAGCAGGGAGAGAATTGCATTCAGATTGGCACTTGAAGAATTTAACTAACTGTCACTCATTTACGGTAACTGTGATTTACCCTGTTCTAACTTCAATTTACTGACTACATTAAATGTGGGACATAATTCTTGACAGCATCTGTCCTTTGCTTTGTGAAAAATAACATTTTACAGATGTGTATTTAACTGAAATGCAAGAGGGAGAGGAAGAAGAGAGGCAGCACCAGTGAAGAAGGGAAATGGCTGTAAAATGAGACACGACTCCGGCTGCATATCAATGTGGCTTGTACTATTAATGAGTACCTGTCCAAGGAGCTGATAGTCCTGTGGCTATCTGAAGTATTACTGGGTTTTTGTAAGGGAGGGAAAGGGTTGTGATGACAGCAGCTAGACCAGCAGAGATGGTAGGAAACATGAAAGGTAACATCAAATCAAAAAGTAATGAAGGAAACTTGGAAAATAAGAAAAAGGAAGAAGGAAACAATCAAAACAAGTGAAATTGGATGAGTGGTCACAAAAGAAATGCAATAAGGAAAAAAAAGGAAGGGAAAGAACAAAAGTAAGGCTGAAGGAGAGATGAATCGAATAGGAATGGGCAGAAAAATAATTAAAAAAAGGAATGAACAGAAAAAAGGGGAGTGGAGGATAAAGAACAACAGTTTTAACCCTGCCGAACATTTACTGAGGAACACTTACTGTCGTTATTTTGCAGCAAGATGGCCAGGATTTCACTGCAGTACAGCTTGTTAGCATCAAACGGCATCTTTGCCTGAGAGGGAAAGAGAACGAATTCTAATTACCACTCATCTTGAGAAACTCTGTTCTCCGGAGAATTAGAATATCACCATGTATCCTACATGAAAAAAATGCATTTAGTAACCTCAGGAAGAAACCTGCCTCATGCAGCGTAAAAAGTAGTGATGCACAGCATTTCTTAAAATACTGAAAGCCCCATTTAATTTGTTCAAAAAAGCCCAACAGAGTGAAAACACAGATATTAATCATCTTGAGAACAACTTGACTTAATTCTGCATAAAGCCCGATGTGGTTTTGAGGGAAAAGTAGGAAAAAAAAATCAAACATTAACTTTGTAACATGTAATTCACATCACTGTTTTTCTCAATAACTAAAAAAAAAAAAAAAAAAAAAAAAAAATCACATTTAGCACAATCTTAAATCAAAGAGAAGGGGCACATACTGTATATTTTAAATTCCAACAATATTAAATAACCCAAGATCAGAATCTTTTATTTTTATATATATGGTATATGACTGACTGATGACATGATGATATATATATATATATATATATATATATATATATATATATATATATATATATATATATATATATATATATATACACACATACATACATACATATATACACACAAATATATACATATACACTCTCATCAGTACACCCTTGCTTGTCCTACTATTTAAGGTTAAAATGCATCAGATAAAAGAGATCTGCAGTCAACCAATCACTGCAGTCCAAGCGCTCTTCTGTAATATCCATAGCACACACGCCGATAGCTAAAGTTAGTCTAGTAAAACTGATATGAAATGAAAGGAGAGGACTGATATCAAAGTAGTTTTGATAAACACTGAGAAATGTATATAACAGGGTTTAGGCTTTACACGATCAGGATTTTTGGGGCCGATCACCGATCAGTAGGCTTTCCACCGATCAGATCGGTTTGATCGGATCGGCCAATATTTCACATTTTTTTCATCTTTTCTGATCGGTCCTTAACTTTTCATTCACCGATCCGATCAATGACTTCAGTCATTTTGAATCTGCTCCAGTAAAACTCTCATTTACACCAATTAAACTTAGAAAACAAGCAAACAAACAAAGCAGAATATACACGTACTCACTAGTATGTGTTTTATGTCTTCGTGGCGTTTTTGTCGTGAGTTCTGTCACTATGTGCTGGACAATAAAGACAATAAAATACGCCACACATAAAGGATGGCGACACCGGTTGCAAACATGTCAGCTCTTAGACTGAAAGGACACAGAGCATTTCCTGCATTTCCGCAAACAACAGTTTACCTTAAACTGTTGCAGCACAAGTGTTTGTCTCCGTGTCTCCATCAGAGACTGTAAATAACAGGACTCCAGACCGCAGAGATCTCCAGTATCGAGCGCTTCAGCCGCCGCGTGCTCTTCGCGTGCTCTTCGTGTGCTCTCCGCGTGCAGCAGGTATGTACACAAACGCTCCTGACGCTGACACTGACGCATGCATCCACAGCAAATATATTCCAGCCCTACTGTGGTGATACCGGACTACATGAGCTGCAGCGGGTTGTTCATTCACACGTCAAGGTTTAATTGGTGTAAATGAGAGTTTTACCGGAGCAGGTTCAAAATGACAATGACGTCAGTGATCTGAAAATGAAAAGTTAAAGACCGATCAGAAAATTTTTAAAAAATGTGAAATATTGGCCGATCCGATCAAACCGATCCGATCGGTGGAAAGCCTAACAGGGTCACTCAGTTCAGTCCTACAAGCGCCAATCCTGCAGGCTTTTCATAACTCCCTGCTCCAACACTCCTGACTCAAGTTAATGAGTCATTATGCAGAACTTCATAGGCTGTTAGATCCATTTAATTGTGTAAGATGTGTTGGAGCAGGGGAGAGAAAACCTGCATGACCTCGATGACCAACTTTGGACAGCCCTGGGCTATTGGATCTGTTTAATTTGAGTCAGGTGTGTTTGAGCACAGAGACACTGAAAATCTGTAGGATTGCAGCCCTCATAGGACTGAACTGAGTAACCCTGGAACATACATATACTGTATGTCTCCCTGATTATTTTTTTTTTTTTTTTTTGTATTCAATATCAAGCCTCCACAAACCAGTCAGTCGACTTCAAGTTCATACCTTGATTCTCTTGAGCAGCCACTGCATGAGTCCCTGCTGGGCAGCCTCAGTGCACAGTCCTGGTCTAAACTCCGCCATATTTTCTATGATTGCTGCAGAAGACATAACCAAAAATGTCAATTCAAATTGTGATCATAGCTGATCAAATGAGAGCTGTGAGTTCAAAGTTGTTGTTCAGTTGAGGGGTTAGTATGCTCTTTCCCTGGAACCCTGGGGCGGGCAGACGGGATGACGGATGGATGGAAAACATCAAATAAACACCAAAACCGATCTTAAATGAATCAGGTCTTGGCCAGACAAGACTAATCCACAAAAACAATCCAGTTTCTCTTATATAAAGCTATAGGTTATAGAATGATGTTAAACATTTCGCAAAATAAAGAGATCATCATGGGGCAGGATACAGGGATCAGACAAATTCATTCTTGAAATCAAGACTCAAAAAAATTCTGAGATATTGTGGAAATTCAAACAGCACAAGTCCTATTTAAGGCAAAAAATCTCCCTCTTGGGCTATTTTCTAATTTGATAAAGATACACTGCCCGGCCAAAAAAAAAAAGTCGGCAACAAAAAAAAAGGTCAAACATTTAACATTTCGTTGGACCGCCTTTAGCTTTGATTGCGGCAGCATTCGCTGTGTTTCCAGAAGCTTCTGCAATGTCACCAGATTTATTTGCATCCTGTTGCATCAATTTTTCACCAAGATCTTGATGATGATTGTAGAGTCTGACCACAGCACATCCCAAAGATTCTCAATGGGGTTCAGGTCTGGACTCTGTGGGGGCCAATCCATGTGTGAAAATGATGTCTGATGATCCCTGAACCATCTTTCACAATCTGAGCTCCGATAAATTCTGGCACGGTCATCTTGGAATATGGCCGTGCCATCAGGAAAGAAACATCCATTGATGGAATAACCTGCTCATTCAGTATATTCAGGTATCAGCTGACCTCATTATCTGAGCTCATACTGTTGCTGAACCTGGACCTGAGCAACTGCAGCAACCCCAGATCATCACACTGCCCCCACAGGCTCATACAGTAGCACTAGGCATGATGCTGCATCACTTCATCTGCCTTTCCGGCCACATTTCTTCCTGGAAGACGATGGTCCACTATCCTTCCAGTTTTTCATAATGCGTTCTGACAGTTCTGACCCCAGTTTTAGTAGTTTCTGCATCTCCTTAGATGTTTTCACCTCTTGATGCCAATGATTTGACCCTTCTCAGACAGACTAACATCTTTTCTGAGACCACGGATGTGTCTTTCCACATGGTTGTTTAGGAAATGAGAAGCAACTCATTGCACCAGTTGGGGTTAAATAACTTGTTGCCAGCTGAAAGATAATCGCCCATGCAGTAATGATCCAATAGGAGGCTCGTACCTATTTGCTTAGTTAAATCCAGGTGGCGACTTTTTTTTTTGGCCAGGCAGTGTATATATTGATCAATGGATGTGCCTGCAATTTTTCATAACAGCCTATCATGTAGCTTAGTACTACAGTCATTATTTCCTCCTAACAAATTACAAACACAGACCCGGGCACGCCCCTCTCAAACCACAACAGAGAGCATGTGAAGAACTACAGCAAGGAGACGGAAGAAATCTCCTCTGAAAAAGCCCGTTTCTCTACTCTGACTTGTGGCCCGCCACGGCTGTATTGATTGTCACCACACATTCAGAATGCCATAAATTAAATGATTTAACATCAACGTTAACATTTCTTATTTGACGCTGCACAGCGCAGCAGCATTACTAAGCTGCCATCTGCTTTGCACGTGAATACAGCCCGCAGAGCGGCGGTGGCAGAGGTGGGCAGCAGGAGAGCAGCGGTGGGCAGTCCGGAGGGAGGAAAGGTAACAGCTGATCTAATTAGCTTAGATTTTGCAAGCTGAAGAGACACTCAAATAAATATATTGATCAAGGTTCTGATCACACTGGAGCTTTCTTTGAGGTCTGTAGCTCGACTTCATGAGCTACATTCTGCAGCTTATACAATCAGAAAAATAACATATGAACAACTACTCATGCCATGAAAATAAAAATCTGAATTTTGCATTATCTGAGAGGGAAGCTGATTTCAAGCATGTAGATGCTACAGTAGCGAGTTAGATCATCCAAAACCCACTTTATCCTCCTTATTCATGAAGTTTCTAATCATTTATAAGCCTCAGACCGTTTTCTAGGGAAAAAAAAAAAACGTATTTCTGGTGATATTCAAAATATCAAATATCATTTTAATTTATTGTTATGCTACTGAAAAAAAAAATCCTTTTGCTTCTGTTCTCCTGTTAAACTTGAACGCTTTAAGATTTCAGTTTCAAAATTAAGATTTTTCTTATTTATTTGGAGTTGTTTGTGTACCTGTTTTATCAGAAACAGCTGTCAAATGTTACATGTCATATTCAACTTTGACAGAAAATAAATATTTGAATTAAATTAACCCTCTGATATCTTTAAATCTAGTTTAAGAGTAACAGGGAACATTTAAGGTTGTCAAAAAATAATGATTTGTTTTATATTGTGATATATATCAATGTTGACTAAAATGAAAAAAAAAAAAAACATTGTGATAGAACTTTTTCCCATATCGCCCAGTTCTACTTATTACATGGTCAAATAATCCATCTATCCTTCCATTTGCACATACAATTTTAGAATTGTTTCCTTCTTGTGCATTTGCCTCATCATAAGACCACTTCCACATAGATGTTTTAATCAAAGTCTGATATTAAAGACCTCCATCTGTCAAATTTTACTTACGACTGGGAAATGTGACAAATCTTTTTACAGAGGGATTGCGTCCCTGCGTCTTCTGATGTTATCATTACAACACTTTCTCTGCTACTTGATCTCTCTATTAGAGCAGATGGAAGCAGATGATGACAGAGTAAGATTGTGAGATGGTCACAAGTGAGAGAGATGAAAAATCAGAGGGACTATGGAAGGAGAGAAACAGAGGGGAGGGGAAAGAGGGGGTGGGGGGAACCAAGGCAGAGATGAAAGATGCTAAACTAAAGAAATAAGGGACTGAGGGATTGACCAGATCACAAAAGGAATATGGTGTTGTGAGGATAAAAGTGGCATAAAACAAAAAGCAACATCTGGAAAGACAGGCCGAAGATGATAGAGAAATGATGAAGAAAGACAGAAATAGAGGAGGAGATGGAGGGGGTGGGATGCTGAGGGATAAGACGAAGGCCCTTTATCAGGGATTCAAACAGTGCAGACAGACAGCATCCTGGAGGACAGCAGGCCCAGAACAGAAAGCAGCCAAGGCAGACAAAAGGCTTATTCAAGCTTGGAGAGCTCCCTTGATAACTTTCCGTCTCTCTCTCACACACACACACACACACACACACAATAAACTTGAACAGAAGACGCGCAAGTGTTACTCCTACAATATCAGCCTTATACGCAGAGCCAAATGCACACACCTAAACAGCCCCCTGACACTCACCCTGAATCCAGCAACAAAGGAAAAAGAAGTCATCTCTGTAGACTTGTATGGCACAAAAAGAGCTGAGAAACAGAAAAGTCTGACTCATGTGAGGCTAAACACAGATGCCAAGACCTTTGAAACTTTCTGCTGGGCCATGCCCTTTGATAGACCTCAAGTCTACATTTAATGTCCCGAGTATATTCTGTTATGATACAGCATTGTGCCTACAGCTTTTACTTTATCCGTTTTCCCTCTTCAATCTAACTTGAAAAAGACAAAGCAAAAATATACATAAAAAATGTCTGCAAAAATTAGTCGAATGGAAAACTGAACATCAAATAAACGTTCTGTAAATAGGGTTCCTCTGGCATCATTTACAGACACAAATCCTTTTGGCTATGAAGCGACAAGCTTTACAAACCTGTATTTGGAGGAATCCGCTCTTCTTTTAGCCTTCTTCTTGTATTCGGCTGAGGTTAAATCATGTGAAAAAGAGCAAGAATATGGTGGACGGAATGTAAATCATCTGATTTAATGATGTTACTCAGATAATTACGTTTGCCCTAGCTCATCATAATGCGAGTATTGCACAGTATTAATATCTGAAGATGGGCACAGTGATACTACAAACAGATCCAGAAGACACAATACAACTATTTTATGCATGTGGAAGTGTTATTAAAACATTTAAATCTTCATCTTTTAACCTTCCTTAGGTATTAGCAGCACCTCCTGCAATCTCATGGCGTACTTTTGCAGAACACCTGCTACTATGCTGATGTAAGCACGCATGCAATTTGTCTGTAACAATGTCCAAGACAGTGCCAGTAACTAATTTGGACACATCAAATAATTATCTTTGAAACTAATCATTTAAATTTTAAGCAACAAATGTATTTTATAGCTCATGTTTTGTTTTTTAATCTGTCCAAATTTGGATTTTTTTTTCACTTTGGTTTCTTGAGTATCACCTTCAAAACTCTGTTGAAACTGCACTGCATTCAGCAAAAACAATGTTGTGGTAGGCTTTCATAAAAAATTTTTAAAAAAGCAAACAAAAAAAAAACACAACCTCTACATCTGTTTGCCGAAACTTTTAAAGGACACGTTGACAACTTTATTTCACTGTCACTGGAAATGACAGGGACACTGAACAGCAGGAGGGCACATGTTAAAGCTGTGAGAACACAATTAAAGTTAGTCTACATCCTGTGTGTGATGTCAAGAGATTCCACAAGGACTCCCAGTCACTGCACTGCCCTGCCCAAAGCTCGTACACACCTTAAAGGCGTACCTCCCTCTGGATGTGCTTGCAATGCTTCTGTATTAAACAAGGCCAGATTTATCATCTGCTCTTGCTTAGAATATTTAACTGAGTTGCTATTTTTAAACACAGTGCAGTATGGAACCGGAGTCTCTGCGGCACCTGCCTTGTGCAGTGAATGTCCCAGATTTCTCCCAGATATTTGTCTCTCATGTTTTGAATTTGAATGAAAGCACAAAGCTCTGCTGAAACTGATGCACCTTCTATACCTCATAGTTGTGCTGTTGAGTGAACTATATGTACGTTATAAATGTGTAGTTCAGGGCTGGATTGGGACAAAAAAAAAAAAAAAATCGGCCTGGGCATTTTGAACCCAGACTGGCCCAACAGATATCAATGGAATGACGATGACGCCTCTGAATGAAAACAAGTGCTTTTACACTGTCTTGTTTGGATGTACTTGTCTAATGTAGCCTACTTGTCTAATAAACTTAAACCTACACCTTCTTCCCACCATCTAAAGACATACACGTTAGGTAAACAGGTCTCCCTTAAAAAGAGACAGCATGTCTCAATGGGATTTACCTGTATAAAAAAAAGGTTAAAAAAGATAAATAAAAACCATCCTCCCAGTCCTGTTATTATGTACAGTAGCCTACTAAGTGGTCTGTAGGCCTAAGGGATGAACAAGGTGACAAAAAGCTACAATATAATCAGCAGGATGTTATAATGGCCAAATTAAACAAACATGAACCAGGTGAAAAATGTAACCAATAAACTCTCTTTATCAAATCTGAACTTTTTTTCAAGTACAAGTAGGCCAGCCCCCTACCATACTCATGCAGCCCCCTACCATACTCATGCCATTTAGTCCACTATTACAATCTTGTTGTAATCTTGTGTAATAGCACAGCCTGCTTATAACTAAGCATACTGGGTTTTAAAGAGTTAACCAACACAACAAACATGAACTAGACTAACCCAAACTGGATTTATATCAGACCCAGGTAGAGTGTAGTTCATCACTTCTACAAGCATGTAGTACAGATGCACATAATGGATGCATTTGGCTCAAAACTATACATATGGATCAGCGCGAGCCTACGTCACAACCCGGAATTCACGTGACCACGAAGCTGGTCCCGGTGAAAACATGCTTCGTATTTGAACGGCGTCTGATGGACTATGAGCCTCAAAAACTGCTTTTGCACCCTTTTTAATTTTTTTTCTCCGCCGGTCTGTCTTTGAAATAATATTGAAATGACGTCCAGTTATACAGAAAGTCTTACTGTCGACGCTAGAAGAAGATACGAAGCTAAACTAGTATCTGTTGGACTAAGTGATGCCCATCTTCTGCTGCTACAGCCTGGTTAGACGAACCTACCTGTACATAACAGCCTGATGATCAGTTTCCCCGATCTCACGATGTATTTGGTTTCATCAGGTAAGCCCCGTGTTCAAGCCATTTATTTTTTATAGAATATTAATTTTCCCCGGATTTTTAAGAAATGGTAGTATTTCTTTGATGTACTTCTCAGGAGTTTACTCTCATTGATAAAGCTATAAATTACCGGCAGTCTCATCTGTATTTAACTGGTTATGACTGTGCATGTTTACAATGCTGCAAATGCCTTTCTGCCACTTTTTATGCTTTTATTGTGATGTAGGAACTGATGGCAGTAATAAGGATGAACGTGATCGTTAACAGGAGACGGGAACAGCGGGCGGCGCTGTGATTCTGTACATCCACTGGGTGTTTTCTATCATCTGTACAAAAACAACTACAGGGTTTAAAAAGTGAGACCACAATATGCTTTTTTATCAGTCACAAAGTGATCCGAACATATTGTTAGATGTTTCCATGGTTTCCAGCGTGAACTGTCAGCATTTATGGGCTTGATAGCAGCTAGCCACTTAGCATGTTGTTCGGGACTTTTGCTGTTGTTTTGGGAACTGGAACAAACATATTCTCTTGTCCGTGTGATAGATATGTTTATGGCAGCCATACACAGCGGGACTTTCGGTATTTCCAAAGTAGAATCAAACGAAGATTGACAAGTAATGAAGCAGGTAATTCAGTGGCTCCTCCCTATGCAACGAAGCGATGTTTTCACCTACTACCTAACCGGATGTGACGAATTTGGCTCAAAATTCCCAGATGCTCGCGGTGATATATATACACACATACATATACACACACGGGTGTTTGTTTTTATATCCCCGTGGGGTACATCCATTGACATAATGCATTCCCTAGCCCCTTACCCTAAACCTAACGGCCATACCCGATTGCCTAAACCTAACCCTTGTCCTAACCCTAACCAAAACCTAATTGTAACTTAATCTCTAAAACCTAATCTTGACCCTCAAAACGGGGTTCGTACCCATGCGGACCAGGAAAATGTCCCCACGAGGGCAAGACGTCCCCACGGTGATAGCAAAAATGCAGAACATGGTCCCCACAATGTTGCAGAAATGCGCCCACACAAACATACACACACACATACACACACCCAATGACAGACAGGACAGACAGACAGACAGTTAGGAAGGAAGGAAGGAAGGAAGGACAGACGGACTAGAAATAAGGTCCAGGTTGACAAAATAGAAAGATATCCTTTAAACTACCAATGTGTCATTCAAAAGAGTAAAATCAAGTTCACTCAATTCTGTAAATTTGACAATCGGAACAACTTTCCATCCAATCTTCAGAGACATTTCACTTCTGTAAGTGGAGTTGTGTAAAGTACTTATGAGTAGTCAGTGTGTGACCAGCAATACAAAGCAGTTAGGTGTGCTCAGTCTGGAAAATCAGAAACAAGACCAAGCAGAAGAGTCAACCTAAAAGCTACTCAGAAAGGATCCACAAGAAGTGCAAATGTTTTGATATTTAAACATCAAAACGTTCATAGAGGTACAAGGGAGAGTTATAACGAGAATCTTTATGCTGCATCATTTTTACATCAGAAAAATTCAGATGCCTTTTCAACCACAGAACGTCCTTTAGCCTTTTGGTCTGCAGTTTGTTGCAGTACAGTGCTGGTTGCAGCATCATGTAAGCAAGGTGGAACCAGTCCATGTAGTGGTTTTCTGTAAAACTGGAATGAGACAAAGCCAGCAACAGCAGTAGTTTTGGAATAATCTAAACAGGACGTGGAGGCCAAAAAGAAAGAATATACATTTGGCAAATTAAAATTTGTAGATTCCAATTTGTGGCAAAAAAACCCCACTAGTAATTAAAACCTGAAATATTTCTAACTTAATAATACAGCAATACTTCTCTCTGTTGACTAGAAGCACATAATGCAGATTTAAGTAACACTGGCCCAGATGCATGGTACAGACCCTCAGTCCATTACAGTCTAACACAGACAGCCAAACAATCATGGCTCCTCATATCATTGGTCTCTTAGAATAACCATTTAAACCAGCATGCATATCTTTGAACTTTGGGGGGGAAAAAAGAGGAGCCCCACAAGAACCAACCCCCTCAAAAACAGAGGGAAAACCAGGAACCATCTTACTGTGAGGCAATGCAAACTACTGTGTTGTTTTATATTACAGTCCAACATAAAATATTTAATGTGCTATATGTGACAAACAAGAAAAAAACACTGAGGACAAGAAGAGGACAGAAAGACCTCTGTGGAAGAAAAGCATATTTTATCCCTGGCACCTGCTTTGTTTGGCTAGTCTCTGTGCTCTAGGGTTTAGTTCACATCATGGTGAATGTTTAAACACAGTGTGCCAAATTGCAAATGTTTGATTCAGATGTGTTTGCTTGCATTGCTCTCAATACAGTGGAGTAACTGTCAAGAGTGGTTTCCACTGTGAGTATCTCAGTCAATCCATCTAGTCCTGTCTGCACAGCTGTGATCACACACACCAAACAATATGTGATACTGTGGAAATAAATATATATCTATTCATCCATCCATCCATCCATCCATCATCCCTTTGCTTATCAGGGGGTCCAGTCGTGGGGGCAACAGCCTCAGCTGAGAGACCCAGACTTCCCTCTTCCTGGCCACTTCGTCAAGCCCCTCAGGGGAAACCTGAGGGGTTCCCAGGCCACTGAGAGACATAGTCCCTCCAACTGGATAAATATTTATGTAAATTCAAAACCTGGACACACTTGTTATGTACAATCTTTGAACCATTGCATTTTTTTTCAACCAGAAATATGTGATTTTTTTTAATAAACAAAGTGATTAAAATTCTTCCTTACCCAGTGTGTTGTAGATGCCATCAGCCTCCTCTTTCACCTGTTCGTCTAGCCGCTCCATGTTCTGCACCAGCAAGGCCACCACCTGCCCCTCCAACTAAAAAAGATTTTCAAGTTATGGTTCACATTTTACAGCAAATCAGAGAAAAATATGTCTATCGGCAACTGAAAAAAACTTATTCTCACCTAAAACAACATATTTAACCCTAATTTCAGGTAATAACGGACGTTTTTCTTTCCTCCAAAGTCTCATTCAAATTGTTCACTTTGCCCATCAGCTCAGTTTGTGGTGCGACAAAAAAATGTGACAGTTGACAAGAAAGAAAGAAATGTAAACAAACAGAGGGATGATGGACACTTTTAGGTTTACATGTCAGCAGAGGAAACCTGACCGTTTTCAAAGAGGCTCCAACAGGAACCAAGTGTTATCGGTCAAGTCAGGACTGGCGACTCATAACCAAACAAAGATTGTGGGGTGCCGGCAGGCTGGATAAAAGTACCATTACAGATGAAAGAAGACGGACAGTCAAAGCAGATTTATGAGCCACGGAGACTGTTGTGAATCATTTTGATTTATCTTATCAAGGATAACACCTGGCCTTCTGGCAGCAAGGACAGAGGAGCTGCAGGCATTACAGCAGAGAGGAGAGACAAATGGAATCAACCATCCCTTGCTGCCCTGAAACCACTTCCCTTGGAAGTAGCTGTAAAAAAAGAGTGAGTTTATGGGCGCTCCATTGCATGGTAAATTGACTGCATTTATATTATGCCTTCATCCTGAAAGAGCTGCACAGCTATCTCAGGGCTTCTATCTCACCCACAGTCATGTAAGAAGCCAATTCACTCATATACACACCAAAAGTTTTTCCATCAAGAATTTTATAAATTCATTCCTCAGTTTGACTCATCCTGCCAGAAGTTGCCAGAAGAAAATATTTTCACATATTCTACTTCAACTAAGCTAATACCAGAACTGACTCAGTTACAGAGGCAGGAAAAAACTGCTTAACCCTTAAAACTCTGTTAGATTGGTAGCACCATAAAGCACTATCAGCTACAATTTCTCAGGAATGGTAGTGGAAATCATGATGGATAACTTATCCTTTAGGCCAGTGGTGGAGAATGTTGGCCCCCATCCTGCAAGTTTTCACTGTTTTCCTCCTCCAACACATCTGACACAATCAACTCAATACAGTCTTGTTTTTGGCAGCCAGCTGAGTTTCAGTTTTAGTCTTAGTAGAGCTACACACTATATTGTTTGAGCATTGTCATCACCAGGAGCGGACTGGGACAATAATTCTGGACGGGAATTTGATACCATCCCAGGCCACCTCCAACAAAAACAATAAGAGTGAATTAGGCTGGGCGCCTACTGATGTGAGACTGTAAAATAATAAAACAAAGGCTCCACATGTGGCCACAAATGGCTTTTTGTTTCTTTCCCTTACAAAATTAACATTTGTTGTGCTGCAACAACATGCATGTAAATCACATAAACTGAGTTCTACTTAATCAACTACAATATGGTTAAAGGGATAGTTCAGGTTTTTGGACCTGAAGTTGTTTGAAACACTCTCCCTTTGTAGCTCTGATGCAACAGTGTCTCTACTGTCACCGAGCCTCCTGCTCTGAGAAACAGCCGGTGATGTACCGGAGAAAAAGTAGTGCTGGAGCTGTATGGGGGCGCCGTTCTCCAAAGGTTATTAAGCTAGAAAAGTCTGCATGTGTTTTGTTAGACTATTTCAAGAATTTTAAAACATCCCGGCCTTATGTCAGAACTTGATTTAAATTCAGACTATTTTTTGGCCAATATCACCCCGCCACGTAGCTGCGCAAGCCGTTACCTGGAAACAGAAATCAATTGGGACTATGCCTCTCAAACTTTATTAGCTGTTCCAACACAGAACAAATACTTGGTAGCTTATTATATATGAGGAAAACTATGTCAGACTATGAAAGCGATGATTTGCTTTTTACCCCTTTGCCAAGAGGTTATCTTTATGAACCAAAGTACACTGATGGACCTTGAGCTGTTTACACCGACCTACTCTTGCTTTGCCTTTACTCCATCTGAGTTTAGGTCTCATTTTAAATCAGAAGACGCTACAGGAGGACAGATTAAATACGTTTACATGCCATCAAAATGCGGGTTAAGGTCAGTATTCCGGTTTCTGAAAGATGATGACTGACATCTGCGAGCTTTTCTGGAGTAAACCAGAAAAAAAGTGTTGTAGATAATGTTGATTATTAAACAAATACTAGGATTTTTTTTTTCTTAAAAATATGAAAATTGCAGTTATTTGCATTTCGTCAAACGACAGTCGGACTTCACGGAAATATAAGCTTACAAGTGGTCCACTCCAACCGCCACTAACGTTTTGAAAAGTCAGATGTAGTCTATTTAATCTGTCCTCGTGTAGCGTCTTCTGATTGCTTCAAATTGCATTTCCCCTTTTTCTAAGTGACAATGTGTGCTTCCACACAGATGCAATCCAGTTCTACAACTTGATCATTTCTTTCTGAAGACTTTATGGCTTTATTTTAATCTTTGGAGATGAAAAAATATAATACAAGTTTATTTATATAGCACATCTACACAGGCAGTCAGGAAGTTCAAGTAAATCTAAAACCCATGTACAAAATTTCTGTACTTTGAGTTGACCAAATGCTTACAGGGGTGAAATATTTGTCCAAATCATTCAAAGGCCCCTTAAAGATCTTAGAAAAGGGATGACTCCCAGCGGTAAGAAATAACCCAACAGATTCTCTGATGAAGAGTAACAGTGACAGCCATGAGGAAGGAGGCACTTAGTTTGTTCCTCTATTAAAGGTATAAATGCACATTATTGTAGTTTGACCTTTGTGTGTGTCACTGTAAATGCCAGGAAACATAATGGGATATCAACAATATTGATAACACCCTTTTGTGTGGGTCTACCTGCTTCACAGACAGCATGGCACTCTAAACTGCAAAAAGAAAGACTGTGTAAGGGAAAATACAAATTAAGAAAGCTAGACAGGGAGGTTTTACCTGTATAAAATAGTTTATATGATATACTTTGTCAAGATTCTAGATTATCCTTGATTAACTTATTGAAAACAGACATAAAAACAAATGACATACATGTATCAATTTAAGCAAAAGACTTGCCTAACAGATTAAAAGACAGAAAGTCTGAATGTCTGTCATGTCAGCAAGAACTAACTTAAGTCTTGCTTTGAATATATTAGAAAAGTTCATGCAATCAGCTTTTCTCTAGTTTGAAAGCAGAAGGCCAGAAAATTAAGCCCTGAGTCACCCAAGTGTTGCTTCATTGTAATCATCAAAGACTGATGTCAAATTTGAACTCACCAGAGCATCTATGAGAACCTCGGCACCCTCCTCGCTCTCGTGCAGTGTGTCAATATCTGTCAGCTCCTGCAGGAGGTCCACCACTGCGATGGCCACATGTGCTTCAGGTTTAGGACAACAAGACTAACAATACAGCTCCACTGATTCAGGAAACTTAAATATAGTTGGAGAAAATATATTGTCGCATAATTTTGGCTAAAACAACTAGATTTACTTCAAGTACACTCAATCTCATGTACAGGGCACACTGCCTACTGCAAGGCTATTGAGGCCACACCCCCTACATGCACTGTGCATTTCTTCATCACATGCACAGAGGATTTCTTCAACACCAGAGGCCACACTTTTGAGCCCAAAGCACAAGACTATTGAAGCCACACATTTGAGCCTGTGGACTTTATAAAGTCAAGTAAATTTTGATAATATAGTAGGAAAACATATATTTGATCTGTAATAGTATTAATGCTCAACTTGGAAATATTAAATTAAAATACAAGAATTTGTACATCCATTGGGAAATATTTAAAAGACCATTCCATTTGTTCAGCCAACTACATTTCTGTTCATGCCATTGCATTCGTGTTTTTACAAGCTTTTTCTTATTTTATTCCACAGAAAAATGCTACGTTTGCCATCCGATGTGTGGCAATAATTCCCATAAATCCCCATAATTCCCATGGAAAGTTTCCAATTTGGAATATTTCTGAAATTCCCTAGCTTAACTTCCCATGGAAAGTTTCTGGAAATTTACTGAAAATTTTCCACCCCTTTCCAACCCTACTCAATGCTGTTTAAATTTTGTATACCGTCTATATGAGATTGTCTCAAACTGAAAGGATATCAGTGTTTTCATGACTTAGCAGACCCAGCAGTGAGTGGACAGCGTTAAGCTCCACGAGCAGATGGTAGAGATCTGGCATTGTAGCGATCACATGCATTTCTTGAATAATGTCATTCAAATCCAGCTCCGACTCCATGAACCTGAATGAAAAAGCAAAAAAGCATTCAGATACAATCGCATACATTTTATTTTCTTAAATTCAATCATACTGACAGATTATTTTCTAGAATTTGTGTACTCTTAAGATTATTCACTGAGAAATATCTATATTACTATTCTGAGTGAGGCACACAGCATACACCACAACCCAAACACCAGTAAGTCCAGCATATTTGCCTTAATTGGCGTGCAGCTTGTTACTTCAAAAAATATGTTCAAATGAACTCAGTTTGATGTATAAAGTGAAAAAACATGCACAGTAAGTAACAGCCTTACTTCTCTGGATTGTCCGGAAACTTAATCCTCAGTTCCTGGTTTTTGTACGACCTTTTCTCAAAGGTCAGGATCATTTTCTTCATTGAGCTCTCATCAACTGGCTCGGCCTGTTTGATTAGTGCAGAAGGCGAAGAGGACGGAGAGAAAAACGTAAAAAGGGAGAAGTGGAGAAATGGAAGAAGGGGTTATTCAAGTAGCTGTTGCAACAGTAAAGAGCCATGAGGGTGATTTTAATTATATGAGTGCAGAATATAAGTTTTCTTCAACCGGTGGGAATCTGAGTACATTTCACTGAGAAGGGGAATGAGTTTGACCTCCTGATGGTTTAAAAGCTGTAAAGTGCTGGACTGATAATAACCGGTTAGGACATTTCAACCATCCGACACTATGGAACAGTGTAGCTCTTTACTCCGAGTGCCTCTTGACACTGTGAATCTTTGAAAAGGCTGCAGTGTGGGATAATAAGAGACGAATTAAAGATGATTTTTCAAATGCACTCGGCTATTTAGCAACACTAGAAAAAGGAATCTGAGAGAAACTCTCATGGCGTTTCTTTTTCACCATGGTTGCATTATTATGTCTCAAAAACACTGTACCTTTGTTTCATTAAATCAGAAAGAGAGGAGAGTGATGGAGTCTGCAGTGGAGATGGTTTTGTTACTTGAGCGCCATCTTTTTTTTTTTCTTTTTTTTTTCCTTCAAAAGCAAATGTTAACACTGCACCTGCTTGAGGTCTTTTGAGAGGTGTTCTACAAAGCAAGTTCAACATAGCCAGATTTACATAGTGCTGGCTGGATTGACAAAACCTAAAACTCCAGAGTGAACAAGACTGGTTCTGAAATGTCTTCATGAGTCATGGCTTTTCTCACTAGGCTCTGTACATGCTCACATAGAAAGGGGTGTTTTTACATGCAAGTTGATACTTTTCCCACAAAAACTAGCAGCACAGATTCCCTGACACTTTATAAAATAAAGACAGAAATCTCTGGGCATTGTCTCACACTGTGCAGTTAAATCAGGTGCTTCTCAGCTGACGGACTATCAAAGAATAAAAGGGAGGTGAAGCTCACTGATTCTTATGCAGTTTTTAATAATGCAAACATTATTTTGCATTATTTTGCATTGTTTCAACATTCCCTGACACTTCCTTCAGTAAAAATGAGGATAGAGCTTCAATGAAAACCATGAAGAACAGAAAAATCATTATGGGCAAAATCAGCAGCTGCTGCAGATAAAACAAGAGGCTTATTAAGAGACAATTTTTAGTTGAAATTGCTGTTATAACTCGTATGTTTGACATCACAGCTGTTATATTTAAATACACTGTATAACTCAAGCAAATACTGTATTAACATAAGGAAAGATAGACTGAAATCACAAATCAAGTAGAGATGCACGATCCAGCTTTTTCCGATCCAATGCAATACCGATACCTGGATTGAGAGTACCGGCCGATACCAGATACTGATCCACTACTGTTGAATGAATGAACTGTATACATTGCCAAGTGAGTGAAGGCATCAAGCTTGACAAACATTTAGCCTTTTTTTTTCTTTTTAAAGGGTAACAAATTAACTCAGATATACCGTAAATGTACTTAATTTTATTTATCAACAAATAAAGTGTACAGTCGTTATGATATTGATAAAAACAGAAATGACTGGATCGGAATGCTAGATTGGCCACATTCATCCAATATCCGATCCAGCTAATTTGTCAATATCAGAGCCGATATCTGATTCGGGTATTGGATCAGTGCATCACTAGAATTAAGTGAATTTAGCTTCAGTAAATAAATCAATATACACTGAATACGGTTGGGCAATTAATTAAAACATATGTTCAGATCGATGTAATCCTACTTTTGCCAATTATTTGAATTATTCCTTTTAAATGTATTCATAAAAAAAAATCACGATCTGACCATATATAGTTAATTGTGTGTGCTTCCTTTCTCTTTTTTTAAAAATAAATATCTGCTGTTCTATTAAAAACATATTTTTAAAAAAAACAGCAATGAGGGCTAAAAATAAACAATACAAAATAATTGCTAATTAATAGTAATTGGGGTGAGGTTCAATTAATCGTGACAGTGGTTTGTATCGCCCAACCTCAGCACTGATGCATGAATATCTCTCCATCACCAACTGAAAGCATGGAGCCTCCCATGGTACAGCCAGGGATTTTCTACTTTTTCTGTACTGGCATACATTCATCCTCAAATGTATCCCCTCCTATTAAGAAATGGCTAAATTCACAATAGTCACTCAAAAAACAAGAAAGCGGAAAAAAGCTAACGAAAAATTTTGCTAAATTGTAATTTAGAGACATAAGACATTGCTTTTGAGCTGTGCTAGGAAAGATTGTTATAAATAAATAAAAATTTTGCAGGTGCAGAAGTATAATTGAAAGTTACAGAAAACACTAATTAAAGTGATTGCCTTAAAGGGTTGTTCAACAAAGATTTCAATTTGAATTACATTTTTATTAGTTATCACTTTTGTTGATTTCAACTTATTTCATTGACAGCTGTTTTTCCCTCTTTAATGGGAAGTAATGATTATATTTGAAGATGGCTGTTTCTTAAGGCTCAGCACTTTTGGACATGAGCATATTCCTTCTGCTGGAAATAAGGTTGGTACAATATTAACTTTTGATCTGACTCAAGTTTGTGGAAATATAGATTTTGAACAACAATGCATATGGTTAAATGAAAAATGTTTAGGACTGTTAATAGGGCTACCCACAAATGATTATTTTGATAATTGACTAGTCCCCAATTATTTTGACCATTAGTTGTTAGTTATTGAAATTTATTGAAATTTATTGAAAGGATAGCCCCTTGAGATGTAACATCTTGTTTTCGAGGGGGTCCACGACCACAAACATTTACACAAATAACAGAAATTGAATAAACTACAATATAACCACCACGCCACGCTGTACGGTGGCGTGGTGGTTAGCACCAAGTAAGAAGGTCGCTAGTTCAATCCCGGGGGGGGGGGGTGGGAAAACCCTCAGGGGTCCCTCTGTGGGTTTTTTCTTCTCCCCGGGGGGTGGCCGGCGCCCCCCCCCCACAATACAAAGTTAGACTAAGTTAGACTAACCAGATCACTATGAGAATTGTAGCATATTTACAGTACCAGTCAAAAGTTTGTCTCTCCATGCTGGCCCTGCGAGAGACAGGAGACCTGTACAGGGGGTCCCCCCCCCCCCTGATAATAAAAAGGGTAGGCTCCGCCCACCCCCCGACACTGTTCTGGTAATGAAACTAATGGAAAAATGTGTCCAAACTTTTGACTGGTAGTGTGTGTTAGAGGTAGAACGATTTATCGGTTTGGCCGATTAATCGGCGCCGATAGGATGTTTTACAAACTATCGGTTTGTAAAGTCAAAGTCCGCACTATTGTCCGCATTACTGTGGACTACTTAAAGCTCGGCTGGAACCGAGCTTCTGGTACGTTGTTTTCTTCTAATTTCTAAAGGCTATTATTTGCCATGTGGGGGCCATGCCGAAGCGTCATGTTTAATCACCTCCACCGTCACTCCTGACTCTTCGATGAACCAGTCCCTGCCTAGTTAAGTCCTTGCAGTTCTGTTTGTCCGCTCCGTACGGGTCTTGCAGGTTTGATCCCCACACAAACCAGTTTCAAGCTGTTCTGAAACCATCTTTCATGTATTTACCGCTTCTAAAACCACGTGTAGAACAATCATCTGACAGCGACGGGATACCGCCGACATCACATCTGTGAGGGATTTCCAGCTGTTGCTGCAGCAGTCATTTAAGCATCAGATATTTATACGTGAAATCACGTCTGATTGATGTGATCTTAGTTTGTCATGAATCTTAAAATTTGGCAAATTCTTGTAAACTTCAGTGCTGGCTGAGACAAACCAGCCCCCCCTTGATTTATGTCCAGATATGACTGAGT
Source organism: Atherinomorus stipes (assembly GCA_023101725.1). Lineage (NCBI taxonomy): Eukaryota > Metazoa > Chordata > Actinopteri > Atheriniformes > Atherinidae > Atherinomorus > Atherinomorus stipes. Next base: position 148,644 of record JALJCO010013700.1, read on the forward strand.
TTATAGTGACTTTGCTGTTGCTGCAGTGGAAAAATATGTAGCCTAATTATGAATATAAATGAATTTCTGTTGTGAATTTATTCTTTTAAAGAAAGATCCTTTAAAAAACAAAAAAGTTTTGTTGATTAATAACAGGACTGTTTAAAATGGAATAGAGATAAAATCCGAACATACCCTCCACTACAGCTGGTTCGTGGTGACAGCCTGACTATGTGAGGATGAGAAAAGCACAGTTCAACTTCCTTCACTATACGCCTTGTTTGACAAATTGTTCTGTGATTCTTATTTTTTATGGCATAGAGTGCCATCACTCACATAAATGTGAAGGACCTCTTCATTTTCTAATAGCCATGTTTTTATTTGTAAAAAAATCTATTAATGGCCTATATAGTTTATTTATCCTTCTGCAAATATATATATATATATACACAACAATTAATTTTTTTCGCATGGGGGGGGGGGGGGGGGGGGGGGGGGGATATTGGCCGATTAATCAACTATCGTTTTTTCCTGCTCCAAACTATCGCTATTATATCGGCCTTTAAAAATCCACTATTGGTCGACATCTAGTGTGTGTGTTTATTTATGTCAATATACAATTCAAGAAAAGCTGACCCCGACTAGTAGGGGTGGGAAAAAATATTGATACACTGAAATATTACGATATTTTCATATGCTGATACCATGTCAATATTTAAAAACGCGGCATCAATCTATCTCACTACGAAATCTCGCAAGATTTAGTCGTTCTGTTAGGAAATCTTGCAGGTTTTTGTAAAATCTCACGAGATTTAGTAAGAGAACGATTAAATCTCGTGAGATTTTGTTGGTAAAATAGACCAATATCGCTTTTATAAATATCAATATGAAATCTGCATAATATTGTGATATTTCAACATATCAATATTTTTTCCCAGCCCTAACGACTGCGTACATGCGTCAAGGACAGAACTGCAGACAAGGCAGTGGAAGGTACCGTGGCAATTTTGAGAAGAAAAACAAAGCTTAAAAACAAACGATTAGTCAATTATGAAATTAGTTGCCGACTGTTTTGATAGTCGACATAATCCCGATCAATCGACTAATTGTGGCAGCCCCAGATGTTAATAGGATGCTTGTTAACCATCAGTCAAACACCATAGATTTGGTTTTGATGTCCAACCATGACATATAACCTACTCTGTTGAAGGTTACCTTGTTAATCTAGCCAGAAAGCAACCTTTAGTGAGGCTGCTCAAATATGGAAAGAAAATCATAATCACGATAATTTTGGTCAATATTGAAATTTTGATTATTCAAACGATTACTGTTTTAGTTACATGATGCATTTATTTGGCATTTCTCTCTCTGTCAAAAAACTCTGTTATTGATAATTAATGCAAAACATTCAAATTTAGAATATAGGTTACAAATGTGTACCTTATAGCTGTTTTGCAATGTATGAACATTAAAAGAATAAGATAAATATACTCTGAAAAATTAAATAAGCCACAGAGAAACATAGATGTATAAAAAATAAACTGTGTCCAGCTGTTCTGCAATTTCTCTATATTTGAAGAATAAAATAAATACATTCATTTAAAAAAAAAAAAATCCAAAAATAAACTTTAAGCTTTAGTGCAATGCTGCAACATTCCAAATCTAACATGTTAGTTAATGACACCCAACAAATTGCATGGGTGAGAAGCCATTAAAATTAATTTTTACTTCAGATTAACCTTCAGAAATTGTGTAATGAAAAATGGCAAGTGAATCGCTTTAACTCGATTGCAGGAGTTTGAAGATTGTTTTAGGGGTGTAACGATTTGGTTTATCAAAGATTGGATTCATATCACGATCCATGGTTTCTGATTTGATTTCAATTCTCTGAATTAAATCAGATCGTATCATTCTAAATGAACCAATATTGTCCTTGAATCGAATCAGAAACCATGAGTCATGATATGAATGAAATCATTGTTAGCCGAATCATTACACCCTTAGATTGTTTGATCCAAAAATTGAAATCACGATCAAATTTCGATTAATTGCACAGTCCTAACTTTTAGTGACACTGAAACCTCGATTTAGCTCTGAATTTTGGCTCTGCATACCTCTATAACCCATTAATCTTGCTCAATAGTGCACACAAAGAAACTTGGAAGTGGAAACACAAGGAACCCTTGATGACTTATCAGCTCCAATAGGGGATGATCACGCTTCTTGTTCTGATTTCCGGAACGTGTCGAATTTAAGCGTTTCCTCTTCTGGGCCAGTTCAACAACAGCTCAATCCAATGTCCCTGCTCTGTTCCACTTTGTAAATCGAATAAACAACGCCAACCTAGGGCTGGACGATATAGAAAAAAAAAGATTATCGATAAAAAATAATCTGTATCGATCGATAGATATTTATCAAAAAAAAGAAAAGAAAAAAAAAAGCCATTATCAAATAAAAAGCTATTTTAGGTGCATCCCTGAACATTTAAGCTTTTGCTGAATGACCTACTTATAATAAAGATCAAATTAAAGCCGTTTTCAGACTTGCATTGCGGAACATGAGCGGTAAAGTTCATCCGCTCTTTAAACAGACTCGTCTTTTCAAACATGTCGCTTCCTTGCAGACTTATCGTGTTCCGGCGCTTTCATACATCACGAAACTTTGCAGAAAAGTCAGCACAGCCCCGCTCTCTCTTCAACTCTGTCCAGAACATTTTCTTGTGCTTTGAGCCAAAACGACATGCCACAACATTTCTGCTCTTGTGACATGTAGACCAGCCGGTACATGTCCGCTACATCTCTGAGGTAGAAAGACCCGTACGCATGTCTGAATGCAGCGTTATAAAGGACAGAGTTTGCAATATTACTGCTTTCCAGTGGAGGTCTAAAAGGAGAATAACACTGAATTCCAATTCAGCCTTTGCCTGGTCTGCGTTTGTGATTGGTTTGGCGGAAGAAGTGATTGTAGTATCATGCTACCTGATAGGCTACAGCAGAAAATTGTGTTTCTATATTGAACTTTTATTGACCCTCTTTTTTTTATATTGAAAAAAACTATTGATCGATATATATTGATATTGAATTATCGTCCAGCCCTACGCCAACCCTACTTAAGGTTTTATGGATTCCTGACTGAAGTGATGCTAAGGAAGAAGTGGATCAAAGCGATCGATTTGCCAGGGTGAAGGGCCGAACTTTATAATAAAACAACGCAGCACGTTTGTTTGTCGCCGGCACTTGAATGATGCAGACTACACAGCTGGCGTTAGCAGGCTAGCGTCTGCTGACATGCCTGACTTTGTGCGGCTGAAAACACACAAGCATCTTAAAATCGGGTCTGTACCCTCCCGTTTCCAGTGGAACAACTGGGGACTGCCAAGAAAGGAGTTGAAAACTCTGTACATCTGTGTTTAACTACTCGTTCAACGAGGGATCGATCAATTATCGGCCCAGCCGATATTATCGGACGATATTTAGCACTTTGCCGATGATTGGTATCAGCCATTAAAAGTGTGATATCGGCGATATCTAACGCGAGCCTGCGCTGGTAGCCCACAGCTAAGTATGATCCAACTTGCTGTTTCACACACGGTCTGGCTTCATTACTTTGCTCCACTGAGTAAAGCTCCTCCCATAACAGCATGTGATTGGTTAAAACAAACAGTTATCAGCTGTTACTTCCGCCGTTTGAACCAATCATATGGGTCTGTGGGCGCAGCACGTTTGACACACGTACACACTCTCCCGCTACGTGTTTGGAGGAAACAGCGTGACAACAGAGAGAAGCTGCAGCGTCCTGCTGACGTGAAGGTGAGCCAATAAAAAAGATCTGACAGCAGCTGGACTAAACACCGCAGTCCCGCAACCACGAGGTTCTAGAAAAATCTGGACACCAGCGTTAGTGAAAGCACGCTAGTTAGCGATTAGCTTATATTTGGTTTCACCACGAGGCCGCTTGTTGAAAATGAACAAGTACAGAGACATAAAACGGACATGACTGATGATGCAGTCTGACTTTATTACAGCGCAGACGTTTGGGACAGAGCTTCCTCCGTCTGCTTTACATTTAACATGCAGCTCATTGCTCATGAGAGCACGTTTATGTTGGATTAATGATGATAAATAATAATAATAATAACAATAACTCCCTTCCATGATGACGGAGTAGTTTCCATTAATTCATGTTTCTGCAGTTTTCTCATGTGTAGCCATTACGACTATTATTGAGCTCATCATTTCAGATGCATCTCTAGTGAAGCTAAACATACTTAGAACAAGTCAAGAATAAATTACAAAATCCGACTTTTAAGCACTACATCTGCAACATGCGTCTCCATCAGTTAAAAATCTGAGCATCTGATGAAAATCTATCCTTGTAGGACATCATCGGGGTATTAAAAGGAGCATCTATCAACACTTTCATTAAGCGCTCCTGTTAGAACCGCACTCCAACACCTACAGGATGTTTTACGAATGGGCAGGACATTTTCCAAGAGATCTGACTGGTCAGGAGGTGGTGACTGATCTCTGATCCAGAACTAACCTCCTCTGGAGCAGGTTAGGCGTACATCAGTTACCATGGTGATTTACACTGATAAGAAGTGAACCAGCATGGTAGGATGGAAAAGAGAATAAAACATGTCATGATCCCAAGCATTAGAAAATCTCACTGTTTTTATGACAGTTTTAAAATTTTACTGTAAATGAATATCGGCTCCTAATATCGGTTATTGGCCTCTATGATCACTAATAATCGGTATCGGCCAAGAAAAAACCATATCGGTCGATCCTTACGTTCAACTACATTCAGGTCTGGCATATGGAACTGCTTTTGGTTTTTGTTATGTATGACCCTGATGGAAAGCCATCGAGGACAAAGACACACTGGGTTAAAACCGTGATACTAAAGTAATGAACCGAACTGTGATTTTTTTTGTATTGTTGTACCCCTACTATTCAAGTAACCTACTGGAAGAAATTACTCAATTTTACCATTAGAAGCACAAATACAATTTTAAAGAACACACTGCAATACGAACAATATATGAATGCAGATCAACAAGAGAGAAAACACATTGGCAATGTTTTAAAATTACTTTTTTAAAAATACTACATTTTCAAATACTCAAGATCAGTTTTAAGGAATGGAAAACTACCAGAAAAAGTGAAATAATCATAAAGCATTTCCCCCACCTCTGGTTCTTCTTCATCCTGGTCCATCAGTTTGTCCAAGATCACCTTTTTGTCTTCAGTCAGCTCTTCAGTTTCCCTCATCTCAGCAACTCTGTCTAATCCTATTCCTGCTTCCCGGTACCTGGCTTGCTCCCTTGCACTCAGACCTTTCTGCTGCTTCCCTCCTCTGGAATCGTCCTCGCCTCCATCTTCTTCTTTGGGACGCTTTGCTCCTCTATCAGGCTGAAAGAGAAGGTATAAATGTTAAGAGAGAGAGAGAGAAAGGACACAAATGTGTCTGCAGGTGAAGAGTACAACACATACAACCAAAAACCCTAAAAAAAAAAAGATTGGCAGGATGTATACATTGTGCAATTTGATTTGCAAACTTTAAAAACATCTAAATATGAAAACATAAAAGACATTAGAAAAAAGACAAATCTGGGTTTTTGTTGTTGTTTGTTTTAGTTTGAAAAACATTGGGCCATCTTGACATTTCTCATACACTATTTTGACCTGACTTTATACAGATACACACACATATCTCTCTATAGATATAGATATAGATATAGATATACAGTATATGCTCATGGGTGAAGATAAAAGATTCACACTTTCATGGTCAACTTATCTTAAGTAGCTAGCACGCTACTAACATTTTTCCTGGATAAGCAATGGTTGTGATGTTCTTCGATTAAATAAGCTCTAAACATGTGTAATTTACAGGCGGTGAACTGATACACCAAACACATAACATCAAATAACGAAGCGAAACTTGAATGTTTCTTTAACGCTCATCTGTAACTTCCAGCAAGAGAAATTGATGCAACAAACTGAATCAGATAACTTCTAAGTTATTTCCGAAAGGGTTCCGTAAATAAATTGTCAGGCCATATTTATACATACCTGATAGTTCAGAAGCTCTCCGACATCCATTTGTCCAAATTAAAAGTCTTCTCGGAATGACAAGTGTGCGTAGAAATTTAAAAAAGAGCCTGCACGATTAGCTATCCGGCTGACAACAAGCTAGCCACATACACATGCCTGCCGTAAAGGAGACGTCGTCGTAGTTACATGGTGTCGTAAACACCATTTGATCATTCCACTGGTAAAAATTCCACTGAGAGACTACAATGTTGTCAATAAATATATTACATCTTTTATATGAAGCTGATTTTCACTTATAAAAGATTTAAAAGCTTATTTAGAGACATGTGCATCAATGGTCACAATAAATATGGCACAAATTAGATTTTTATTTAAAACAAAATAACTTTTTCAGTACAAACTGTAGAGATAATGTTTTCTTTTATGCAGTACATTTGGCAACAATATATTAGAAGTCGGAATGTAAGATAAAGTCCTGATATAAATGTTCACATTACATTGCGGTAATTGTGGAGTCTAGACTGCAGGAGTCTCTAAACTTTTAAATTACCCCTGGAATTAATTTAAAAAATAATATTTAATGAAATTTTAGAAATCAAATTAAAATTGAATTTTAAAAATTTTAATAATCAATTTTTAAAAAAAAGAGGAAGAAAGACTATTTCAATATTGAATTTCCCTCCTCGGATAAATAAAGTATTTTTCATTTAATTTAATCAAAAAGTGCAAACATAAATGGAAATAAAGCATACAAATCAAAAGCAGTTTTGTCTTTTTAATTTTTAATAATTACAACAAGCTTTAAATTCAGTATTTTGTATAACCATTTTCATTCCTCAACACAGCCAGAACCAAGCCAGCAGTTTGATTATCTTTCTCTAAGCATTTCTTTAAGTCCTGAAGTACAGCAGTCTCTTCAGGACTTCTGCATTTGAGATATTAAAAAAGTGCTCCAGAGTAGGGCTGGACAATGTAGAAAGAGATTATCAATTAAAAAAAAATCTGTATCGATCTATATCGATATTTATCAATTCAACTTTCAACTTTATTTGTATGGTGTCCATTCATGACAATGTCACCTCAGGGCGCTTGACAGACAGAAAAATTCAGGTCAGATTCATAATAGCCTAGTTAAGGAAACCAATAGATTGGATCGAATCTTGACTTGACCCGCTCCAATCCCCCATCCTGAGCAAGCACGGAGTGGTGGCGACAGTGGGAAGGAAAGCATCCTTTTAACAGGGAGGAAAAAGCTCCGGCAGAACGCAGCTCATGTAGGGCGGCCATCTGCCTCGACTGGCTGATGTGGAGAAGACAGAAAGACCAATAGATACTGCAACTTTTATCCAGCCAGACCTGCTGAGAGAGGAGAAACACAGTTAATGATGCAATATTGTCACAAGTTTCTAAGTGGAGAAGCAGAGATGATGGGAAAGGAAGAGCCCAGTGCATCATGAACGTCCCGCAGCAGTCTAAACCTATAGCAGCTTAACTAAGGGATGGCTAACCATCCCTAACTATAAGACTTATCAAAAAGGAAGGTTTTGAGCCTAATCTTAAAGGTAGAGAGGGTGTCTGCCTCCCGAACCTGAACTGGAAACTGATTCCATAATAGGGGGGCTTGATAGCCAAACGCTCTGCCTCCCATTCTACTCTTAGAGACCCTTGGAACCACCAGAAGACCCGCAGTTTGAGAGCAAAGTGCTCTGCTTGGAATATATGTAACTATGAGATCTCTAATATATAATGGAGCTTGAATATGGAAAGCTTTATATGTGAGAAGAAGAATTTTAACTTATATCCTGGGAGGGAGGGAAGCCAATGAAGCCAATGAAGAGAAGCTAGAACTGGAGAAATATGATCTCTCCTGCTGGTTCTAGTCAGAACCGTAGCTGCAGCATTCTGGATCGGCTGGAGACTTTTCAAGGCATATTTGGGGCAGCCCAATAATAGGGAATTACAATAGTCCAATCTGGATGTAAAAGGCTACAAACACCCCTTAAATGCAGATACGTCTTCAAACTGTGGGGGGCAGCATTGCGCCAAAGCGGCGTTCAGTCTGTCAGTTCAGAAGAAAAAGAAGTATTTACTTTTTTTACATTTATTTACACTGTTAACTCTGCCTGTTTAATCATAAGCCACAAACGCAGCTATCATTGACGGGTCCATCAAGTCTGTTTTTTTTTAATTGTTGTGGACTATCTGTCAATCATTCCTTCTGTCAGAGTTATCATACAATAGTCTGTATAAATAACACCACCATGGACATATTCAGCTGTCACCGCTTACCACAGCTTATTGAAAGGTAAACACCAGCTATAACAAAAGTTACGTAGGTAACTGTGGTTCTGTGAATTCCTGGATGACTGCCAGTCAGCTGGCCTACACGTCACCTGATTGACTTTGTTGTCATTAGGACTCCACCTGCGAAGAGACATATTCACTTTGTGTACTGCCACTGGCAGTCATGAAGGAATGAAACAGACCTATTGTTTGACAACTGCGGCTACGGGAGATGACATTAGCCCGGTCGTCCGTTATCGGCACAAGCACGTTATACAGGCTGTTATCTTGATAAAACAACAACATTAGCACCAAAAAAACGATCATTTTGTAACGTTAGCTAACTTAAATGATAGCAACGTGGCTTGACCGCACCAGCCACATTGACTAAAAATCGTAAAATAAAAATAAATATTATGCAACAATGAGGAAACTAATCCATAACATGGGCCTAAACTAAGATAATGCAATGGCTTTCGTAATATTCATATCTCCATTAACAAAGAAAATATTTAAGATTGTCTCCCTCCGTTGCATTCTGGGGTTGCCCTTACTGACAAGGGTGGTGTCGGAGAATCTCAATATTGAGGGCGATTCAGCCCTCAAACTGCCCCTCAACTTAACGTTCTGAGAATCGGGACAGCACTTTCACTTCGCAGGAGTGCACATTTTTGAGATTGGGGGTTAAGACAGGAATTGGAATTCACCCTTAATCTGAGTGAGAACTCGAGATGGCTCAAAACAATAGGCAGTAGGGGTATAAATCACTGGTTTAATCCTGATACGGTATTATATAGATACAGTGGATAGACGATTTGATGTCTGCCGATATCTCAAAGTCAGTCCCGATACGATTTCGATTCAATTTGGTTTAGGATCCACCAATTGATATAAAACTATTTGAAAAAATATTACAAGTAATAAACAAGGTTGTTGTTTCTTCACATAACTGTAACGGTGTGTACACACCAAACGCAATGTGGCATCAAAATCGCGCCTGAAAGTTGGGATGCTGGGTCACTAAAAAGTCAGACGCTTGATTTCCAGCATCTTGACCCCCCGGACACACGGCGAGGGATGCCCAGCCAAGGCGTGCTCGACGTGCCTTGGGAGGAGCCCCTCCTTTTACTTTTTCCTGTCACCAGTCTGTCTCACCATGGCAGATGCTGTAGAGAGAGCGGCTCGGCTTTATGTGATAAATGAAGCTAGGGAATGTCATCTTCGGGCATCTCGGCTCTGTGTCTGGGTTCACCAGATAATTCCAGGTGTTCTAAATGTGATGAGTTTCACCATTTACTCCAGGAGCTGCGAGCTGATGAGGGGCGCTTTCAGCTGTCTGATCCAGCCCAGTTTAAGGTCCTGCTGTCCCGATGCAGGGCATTATTATAAGCCCAGTACATCCCATCAGCACAGCAGGTCATCAAACCACCGCTCAGACACCAGGACCGGACGCAGATCACAGTCTATCCTCGTCTGTCTTCAGAGAGAGAGAGAGAGAGGAGATTCCCCTGGTTCTTCTGGGTGTTTCCCGTCCTGTCAAAATGTGTGTCTGTGTCATGACATTGAGTCTCTGTGATTGGTTAACACCCCAAGTCAAGACGCCAAAGTTCAGTTTCCAACCCCGGCGTGTGCTGCCCGTGATGCGCATAACGCATCTAGACGTGCCGCACCCAACGCACATGCAGGGTTTTCGACGCCTCCTCAACGCGTGTCGACCAATGACTTTGCATGTAAACCTGACGCCCTTGACCCCCAAATCGCGCTTGGTGTGTACGCACCGTAAGCTTTGCAGTACAATCTCCCTGTGTCACATCTATTCACTGCACAACTATAAAAATGTATTTTGTTGTGAAAATGTTGTCCCAAAGGAATTTCAAAATAAATCTATTTTCATAATACAAGTGTGTTTAGTATCCATTTTGGACTATATTGGGTTTTTGAATTGATTTACGATCAATATATCATTTTATATCGATGTATCGATATGCTGTAGATCGATGTATTGTTAAACCCCTAATAAGTAAGTGCATATCTCAGGTCCTGGACTGTAGCTTTTTTGGCCTCCCATGTGTTTTTTGACTTTCACACATTCTGTTTCCTTACTTTTTTTTAAAGACAAACTGCCCACCATGTCAAGATGTGCCATGCATCTTGAGGCATTACTTTACTTTACTTTGAGATGCATATTAAAATGTTGTCACTGATGTGTAGACACAACGCTGGTTTGTCCCTTGAGTTAGACGCCCCTTTTTATGCTTGAATATTTGACAGTACAATGTCAAAAGGCTTGACATGAATAAAGAAGAAAAAAAAAGAAATGGAAGAAAAGAAAAGAAGAAAAAAGAAACAGAAGTAGAAACACACACACGGGAAAGGCTCAGAAAGGACTTTCAGAGATTCAGAAAACATCTACAACTATTGCACAGCTTCAAAAGATTATAATGGAAACAGAATATAGAGACCTGAAGCATCATTCATGACTTATGCAATGCTGTCTGTAAATAATGATCAGTCTTATGGATAAGTAATAGCAGAATTAGGCTTTTAACTGAAAGGTTTGTTGAATTAATCCAGAAATTAATACATCTGTTGTTTTGTTTTAGATTAGTTTTATTTGATACAACTATAAATTTTGTAAAACATTATACATGTCATTCTGAAAAGACCATTAATCTATATGATACTATGAATATTCAATAAATATTTCAACTAATAAGCTAGTCTGTTCACTTATACATCCTAACTTTAATATGTCTCCCCGACAGTAGAGTTTACTCACCGATCCTGAAATAAGTCCCCCTAATGATAAATGAAATCAGTGATAACTGTTTCCTCCTCAGGCCACAAACATGAAACCCTGGTCTTATGGGCTCAATCTGCCATATTCATTATAGGGGAGCTTTATACACCCGGCTTTCATACTGTTCCAGACAGGCAGAAAATCACCCTTTCAATGAGCATCACTGGGAAATGTATGAGTGCTGCATGCTGTAGACGCCTCTGTTGCCACTCCAGTGTCTGACCAGTGATCTGTGACAATGAAGCAATAGAAACAACATTGAAAAGGGAGGCCAGTGCCAAGCAGTCAAGCTTGACATGCCCCCTCATGAGGGGAAAAGGACTTGAATAAAAGAAAAGGACAGAAACAGGATGAAAGCAAATAAAATGGAGCAATAGGGGTGAAAAGATTAATTTATCATGAAATCTCTGAAATACAGCAAACAAATGCAGATGGATGAAAACTGCTTTTGTGAGATTGCTAACATAAATCTAGATTAAAATAAGAAGCAGTAAATGTAATATGGATTTCTTGAGAAGCTTGTATTTGTGACAAATGTCCTCATTATTTGTGAAAGAAATAAATGATAGAAATGATCAACTTCTGTTTATTTGAAAAAAGTATAAACATGCAGTTGTCTCATTATCAAGAATAATTAACATTTGGAGGAAGCTTGGCATTATCAGATGATGACTGAAGAAAAAGCAGCGTGTGAAAAGGGTAAAATTAGTGTCCTGGAATTGTGCATTTCACTAGCTGTCACATTTTAATGGTTTATTGGGATAAAGTTTTATTCATTTATTTTTAAACTATGACTATCATCTATCTATGGAGAAGACTTATAAAATATAACTTATAAAACTTTGTTGGGAGAGATGTTCTTTGAAACAATAAGGGGAGGGAAACCGACCATAACTCAAGGTGAGTAAACATATATTTGACATTTAAAAGAAAAAAGTAACCACCATTACAGTAATATGGTCATTCAGCTTCAAACAACCAAGGAACTCGACTGTAGACCACTAAGCTCAGTATGCACAATGGGGATCAAATGTTACAGAATATGTCCTCTTTTGCCTTTTAAACAGCAGCATGTTTGCTGAATGAACATAATAAGTTTACTCAAATTTGAGACAGTGTAAGTTAATGTTGTAGGTAATTAAAACTGGAGATTGGGACCCCCGTGTGGGTCGCATGGTAATTTTAGGGGGTCACCAGATCATTGTGTAAAGAAATAAATAAATAGATTAAAAAAGAGAGCCAACATTCTCAAATAAGTTTGGGAAGACAGCATTTATTTTCTAAAGGCTGTCTTGTCTGATAAACACAGCTCACTGTCTGAAGTGCCCATGTTGCTAGCAGTTAACCTTTAGCAAAATCCGACCGCTAGGGCAGCTTGACCTAGATTCTCCAAATAAGGTCATAGCCAAATAAGGTGTAGCCAATCAAAATGAAGTCAACGTGGTCTCCGGGTAAAGCTACATATCATTACCGGACCCAACTGTATTACTGAGGAAGTGAGGTCTGGCGTTTCAAAACAATACCTCGCTCTAAAAAATTATGTTTTTTTCTTTGGAGATTTGACATACAGTATGCAGTAACGCCAACAACATGAACTAGTTTTTACTGCTACTGTATGTCATCACTCCTTTAACATATTATTTCAAAGAGATTAATCTTCGAAATTAACACATTTATTTATCAAATTATTGCATAAGTAACTAAATCATTATCAATACCTTGTTAAAATCTGAGTTTGGCATTATCTTTGTGAGATTTGCTCATTTTGGGCATGTAGGTGCCTTGTCACAACAGTGATCTGAATCCATAAAAAAAAAAATATATATATATATATATATATATGTACATATATCCTCCCTATTTATGAAATTTCTGATAGTTTTCAAGCCTTACATGTAGAAGTTGTATCATTGAGTGATGAAAAACAAAGTTGTCTCAGGTACTATTCTATAAATCTGAATTTGGCCTTATTACGAACACCCAAAGTACACTATATTGCCAAAAGTATTTGCTCACCCATCCAAATTATCTGAATCAGGTGTTCCAATCACTTCCATGACCACAGGTGTAATAAATGTAGCACCTAGCCATGCAGACTGTTTTTACAAACATTTGTGAAAGAATGGGTCGCTCTCAGGAGCTCAGTGAATTCCAGTGTGGAACTGTGATAGGATGCCACCTGTGCAACAAATTCAGTTATGAAATATCCTCGCTTCTAAACATTCCACAGTCAACTGTCAGCTGTATTATAAGAAAATGAAAGTGTTTGGGAACAATAGGAACTCAGCCACAAAGTAGGCCATGTAAACCGATGGAGCAGGGTCAGCAGATACTGAGCGCATAGTGTGAAGAGGTCACCAACTTTCTGCAGAGTTAATCAGACCTCCAAACTTCATGTGGCCTTCAGATCAGCTCAAGAACAGTGCACAGAGCTTCATGGAATGGGTTATCATGGTCGAGCAGTTGCATCCATTCATACATTACCAAGCGCTACTGTATGCAAAGCGTCAGATGCAGTAGTGTAAAGCATGCTACCACTGGATTCTAGAGCAGTGGAGGCACGTTCTCTGGAGTGATGAATTGCACTTCTCCATCTGGCAATCAGATGGACGAGTCTGGGTTTAGTGGTTGCCAGAACAACTGTACTTGTCTGTCTGCTCTGTGCCAATTGTAAAGTTTGGTGGTGGGGGGATTATGGTGTGGGGTTGTTTTTCAGGAGTTGGGCTTGGCCCCTTAGTTCCAGTGAAAGGAACTCTGAAAGCTTCAGCAAACCAAGACATTTTGGACAATTCCATGTTCCCAACTTTGTGGGAACAGTTTGGAGCTGGACCCTTCCTCTTCCAACATGACTGTGCACCAGTGCACAAAGCAGGTCCATAAAGACATGGATGCAGAGTCTGGTGTGAACTTGACTGGCCTGCACAGAATCCTGACCTCAACCCAATAAAACACCTTTGGGATGAATTAGAGTGAAGACTGAGAGCCAGGCCTTCTCGACCAACATCAGTGTGTGACCTCACAAATGTGCTTCTGGAAGAATGATTAAAAAATTCCCATAAACACACTCCTAAAACTTGTGGACAGCCTTCCCGGAAGAGTTGAAGCTGTTATAGCTGCAAAGGTGGACCAACATCATATTGAACCCTATGGATTAGGAATGGGACGTCACTTAAGCTCATATGTGGGTCAAGGCAGGTGAGCGAATACTTTTAGCAAAATAGTGTATGTTCTTTTGGGGATCGTGGCTTAGAAACTTTGAAAACTACTGTTCTATGTCATTCACTAGCCCTTGTTCCACAAGTTAGGAGTGCTTTGAATTTGGAGCATGTCAGTGAGGGATGGAACACTTGGTTAGGGCGAAGTTAATAACAAATGTTTAACTCTACAGCAGCAAAATTAACCATGGTGTGAAAATACCCATCACATTTCATTGTGAGAGTCATTATATCATGGCTACCAGTATCCTTCTTGCTCCTGTACTGTGGAACCAAACCTCTGTGTTACTGTCATAAACTCTGACGTGGTTTCATCAAGACTTTTGTCCAGCATGCCATTGTGAAATGATTGCATGTGGTATCTCAGCTCAGTTATTTGGCCTTGTTTGCCCAGCTGATAAGTGGTTTAGAGATGACATTCATCCTCTGAGACCACCACTAAAGAGCCTTCTAATTATTGCTTTTCTGCTGCAATGTGAGAAAATCCTCATGTATTGATCTGCTGGTGTGGGAGTTCGTGATCTGCCTTATTGTGTTTTAGATATGATTGATCCAGTTTCCACAAGCCATCAGAGTCAGATACTACGCTGTTAGACACCATCGGTTTAAACTGTTTAGACTCAGAAAACGGACCCCTCTGAGGTTTTCACTTTATTCCCATGGACTTGGTTAGTACAATACTGTTGTCATCAATATCCTGCAGGAAATTTGAGGCATAGCTATGTTTAAAAACAAAAAGAGAGAGAGAGAACCATAACTTAAATTTGAAGACACATGAAGAAAATAACAAAGCTGGACCATAATCTAAATTCTGGTTCACAGGAAGGGAGAAATCTGACCTTTTGAACAGTACTGTTCACATGCTCGCTTCCATTAATGATGTTGTAATCGTCATATTAACTTCTGGGTTTTGTAAACGTTTCTCAATCTTTAAACTATTTCCAGGTATACAGGACGTACCACACTCTTAACTCTGAAGGGGATCAGATTAAATGTTCATTCATGCTTAAATGGTGAAAAGACAAGTTACGATTTTTTTTTTTGTTTTTAGGTTTTGAAATGAATAATTAAACAAGTAAAGATTTTTTTTGTTGTTATTGGGACCAACATTAAAACAAAGGGATTGGAGTTAATTTAACTGTAATTGAAGTATTTCTGCAGGCAAAAGAACAACAGAAGCATTAACTAAATTCAAAATCTCATTACAAATCATCAGGATACTGGAACACATCTGATTGTTTTATATAAACATGTCATTTTCAGTAAACTAAGAGCGTTGTTCCAGAAAGTATTACAGACTGTTTTTTATTTGTTTTTGCTGCACCATATTCATTCGGTCGCTGAAAAACCAAAAGCTTTTTACACGACCGTCTGCCTAATGACATCATGTCATCATCTCCCTGCAGAATTATTCAGAGGCGATGCTGCAGGGTTATTTCTACAGAAATGTACCCCATTGCCTTTGAAGCAGTATAGAATTTCTCTCAAGTTGTGAGGGCTGTTTGCATTAAATCACAAGGTCAGTCTCATTTTCTCTGTCAGCAGATACCAACTTCCGAATCCTCAAAATTCACTCTGGCATTCTTATTTTTGAAAGGGTAAACAGAACTGGAGTAAGATGAGAACAGTTTTGTTTTGTCATTTTACTCTTGTTAAGACAAGGATCACAAAAAACTTTATTTTCTCTCCTTTAAGATATGATTTGAATGATTTTGGGAATTCTTCAAAACTTCCACCATTGCATCAAGATCAAGCGTTACATTTTACATCTTGTACATCTTGTACATGAAATGTGCAATACAAATTAACTTGCCATGCCTAACTACATAACTGGAAGGGTCCTTTTATTTCTGAAATACAGTCACTGTGCCATCAAAATGAGTCAGAAACGCACATTTTAACTTCCTTGTAGTTTCCAGTAAAAAAAAAAAAAAAAAAAAAAGATCTGGACTTAAACATGATGCACAATAAACTTTTTAAAAAACAGATACTGACAACTGTTAAATTTCAGCTCCTAAAGGCAGATACCGATAACTACCTAATAATGACATCAATACCATTAACCACACCAAAACGACTTTTTAATCTTTAGACAAAGATTTACAGTGAAAAACTATCAACAAGCCTCTCAAAAATTTTCTAAAAGATATCAAACAAAAATATTTGATATCTCAAATGCACATCAATTCAAATAAGGTGCATTTCTTACTGATACAAAATAAAGGCTTCTTGAACTGATGCAAATACAGCACATGCATCAACAACAATAATTCTGGTCATAATGTGAGCGGAGCACTGTCGTGCTGACAAAAATAACATATTATCGGGGCAAGTCATGATATCGGACTCATCGAAATGATGTAATAGTCACCTGTTATCGGCCCAATAACTATTGGGCACCCCTACTTTAACATTATGGCCACAAACAGCTTGAGGCACAGCAGGTAGGACTACATCACAACCTCCGATGAAGTCAACTTAAAATCACCAGAGACTTCGTAACTGACTGCTTTGCGATGACTTTGTCATGATTTGGTGTTGGACAGATACAAATTGATATGAAAGAGGAAAAAATATCAGGGGATGTTTTGTCCAAAAACTGATAAAAAAATGGGTCAAGCAGCAAGAATGTAATCTAAATCATATACACAGATAAGTAAACATCTGATGGTATTTTTGGCCATATATGCAAAACTATATAGAACATTCTGAGTGTGTTTCAGGATGGAAAGCAGATTAGAGCAAAAGCATTTTAAATGTGATACTGTCATAGAGATTGTCCTGTTTGACGTCATAATCCCTTCAACTGTCGGCTAAGAGCAGTAGTCAAAAGGCCTGTGGATTCTAGCTCATTTAAGGATTTTTAGGCAACTATTCTACTGTAATGCTTAAAAACACTGAAACATTGCTTTTATCATTCAGGTAAAATAATTCTATGTGACTGATGAATAAATGATTTTTTTTGTTGTTATGTCTTGTTTTAGCCCAACAGGATTCTTCTTTGCCTTCTGTTACATGACAGTGAAACAAAGAAAAAGAGAAAGAGTTAAAGAAGAAAACAAGAGGAATGATACATCTTCTACACTCTAATGTATGTAGGTACAGTGTAGGAGGACAGAAACAGAGAGAGAGGAGGGAGAACAAGAGATAGAGAAGGTGTAGAGTGGCAGGCAGAGATAGAGAGTGGAAAAGCAAATTAATTTTATCTCTATCATGAATACGATGGTGGTGGCCCACGCCTTTGGGTGATAGCAAACTAGGGAAAGCTAATCAGAAGAGCTTACACACACGGAAACACACACAAATAGAGACTAAAACACTGTCCTCTGCAGATGGAAAAGCCTGTAAAAGAGAATTTAGAACAAGATGTGATACAAAAATTCTCCAGTGAAGCTGATAGTGATGAAAGTGCTTTAGCTGGATTAGCAGCTCCTTAAGGCATGAAAATTGATTAAATTAATTAATCTTCACACCCTTGTGTATTGTAAGTGAAAGCCCAATTTAAAGTCACAGAGTCACCAAACACAGGCAGCTTTTTCTAACAGACTGGACATCTGGTCAGTGTTTCTCCCAACACTCGCCCAATCTGTACAGGAGGTTCCAGCCCAATACCATCCTAGAAGTTAGTGGGTTGTAGATGACATACAAACTGGCCTAACCTACTTCGACTGGTGTTAACAGGTCTGTTGTAGACATTTCAAATATCCAACTAACCTCATACCAGACACTGGTACAGATTTTATAATTAAGCTATTGGGCTCTCTTCTTTTGAACTGGAAGTTTCAATAAATAAACACAATGCAGTACTTTGCATTTATAAACCTAACATATTATGTAGCAATATGTTCACAGATATACTGTAGTTTTGGCAGTAATAAGTGTGTGACTGATTTTATGAACCACAAAAATGGTCAGAATTATACACAAAGAGTAAATAACCACACGTTTCACCACTTTTTTTGAGGAGTTGGAGGTGAGATGATTAGGTTCCTTTAAATAAAAATTCCTCTTTCCTACATTTCGATTGAATTTCTCCATTTTATTATTGCAGGTTCAAAGTTGAAAATTCAGTAAATTCATCATTATACAACAACTTTCAGACTGAAATGTGAGACTATGAAACATCTGATTCTCTCTGGTTGGAAAAATGTTCCTTTTAATGCATGACATGAAAATCAAATTGAAATAAAAAATACTTTATTACCGATAGTTTTTGAGGGAAACTGTAATGTTGAAGTTCTGTTTCTAATAAAAACAGCAATAATTAATTAGAAGAAAATAATGCCTTGTGCGGGAGTGTTGACTGATGGCAGGCAGTGGTGAACTTAGCCATTTGGAAAACGCTTGTATCTACCAATCTAATATACCTTATACTGCTCTATACTTTTCTGGATATTGCAAACTCTCATATTGTCTTATTATGGATGTGTGCATAGATTTGAATTTGTTTCAACTTCAGTTTTTCTGATCTTCTTCAATCTCTGACTGATCTCACTCACTCCTACCAACGTTTTAAATGACCTTGGTCATACAGTATTAGAAAAGACTTGCCATTTGTTGTTCCAGGGTAAAAATAAAGATTTATTTTGAAAAAAAGACTAAAAATCAGGGAAAGCACAAAGGCCTTGTGGTCAATCTTGTGTCACCTGCAAATATGAGAACACATAACCTGCTGCACTGTTAACCAAATATGTCTTCATTTACATGTTCTCTCAGTTCGTTCTCATCTCTCTCAGCTTTTCTGCCTGGGTCCATACCAGAAAGGGGGTTCAACTAACTCTGAGTCTAAAAAATAACTTGGATTAACTTACTCTGAGATGAACAACTCGGAGTTTTCAGTTCCAGATCAGCTGCTTTGAGTTGGTTCAATCCATTCTGGGCATCTTTACCCAGTATAACCACAACATAAGGCCATCATCAATGGAGCCCTTACCTGAATTCACCATGGTAACTGCTGACAAAAACCTTGTTCTTTCACCCAATTGGATGGAGAAGTTTTAATTCATGTAATAAATAAACAGATAACCAAGTAGATAAATAGAAGAGAACACTGCTGCTCAGTAAAGTCAAAGTAACAATCACCATAAAGCGCTGTCAGTTTGCTGCAGAGTTTTGAGGTTTTTGCTATGTTAGTGTGACAGCTGGTGGAATTTAAAGTTGCGATAACAAGTGGATCAGCCGTGCTGTTTCAATCAACATGGGAGAAGTAACAGAAAACCTGGATATACTTTTGGCTGACTCTAAGCAGGAGACATCGATTATGAAAGCTCACAGCCAAACACAATTGGGAACACTAATAACTCTAAGGTAAGACAGTCTGGTTTGGACCACTTGTAACCTAAATCATCGGTTTCTTTTTAAAAATTTGACATTAAATCATTGGAATTTGACAATTACTGATTCTAGCATGCATCCCAGCAGGGAACGAGCTTCTTGGCAGAAGTCTGTGCTTTCCAAGTGCTTTTCTAGTTGCTGTTTTTTCATTTATTTATTTTCTTATCAGATTATTTATTCTAAAAAAAAAAGACTAAAAAATGCAATTAACAAAAGAAGAACATAAAACACAGACAAAGAAGTGTTCAAAAATAAAATACAAAATAAACAACAAAGGTTTGGGTCACAATATTTTCCCATCATGACTTTGGGTTAAGTTAGCCTATGTCCTACTAACTGTTGGTGTTAGATCATTCATATATATTCTCAAATCCTGTCCGTATGTGCAGTATGATTCCTCTATGACAACACCTTGCAAGCATTAAGATAACATCGTAGGTCATTCTCCACTATGGGCCCCTGTATCTGTCTGCTAGAGCTGGTCGCTGTACAGCATTCAATAAGGGGTTTCATACTTTTGCTATTTGTATTTACAAATATACATCCACCTTCAAGTCTACAAATACATGCTGATTGTTATTGCACACAGACAGCTGCTCAATGGTGCCACGACTGATGCACCTATCTGCTACATCTGCTACATCTGCTGACATCCATATTTACTGTACACCATCCACACATGTTGAAAACGCACACAAGTAGATATACAGCTGTCCTCAAGATTATTCATACCCTCCAATTAAAGAAAAGGCTAAATTCACAACAGTGATTCAAATAACAAGAAACTATAGAAACAAATAATAGATAAAAAATCATAATTTAGTGAAATAAATTGTGGTTGAAAATAATAATAAAAAAAAACAAACAAACAAATAAAACCAATAAAACAGACACATTAGAGCACCTTTCCCATGAGCAGTGGAAACAACATACCTTTCAACAGGTGCAAAAGTCTTTTTGAACGTTAGAGAAAACACTTGGTTGCAGTAATTGCCTCAAAATGTTGCTCAGCAAAATTTTAGCATCGGTGCCCCATCACGTTTGTTTACTTGTTTTATTATTTGTGTGTTTGTTTTTTATATTTCTTTTGAACCACATTTCAAAATCGATGTCATGAGTTTCATAGAATTTTTATTTATTATTGCTTTTACCAATTTTAAACTCATTTGGCTGACAGCTGATTTTTTCCTTCTTTAATTGGAGGGTATAAATAATTTTAGGACCACTGTAACTGTATTTTTTAAGAGTAATGAGTTGTTGTCTTATTGGGATGTCTCATCCTGTAGAAGAGTTGTCCATTTTAACCAACAATTAGTACATTGTCCAAATTAAGGTTCAAGGACAAACTTAGATTTTCCATTTTGTATATTTCCTTATCAGTATTTCCTTTTCTTTCACAATTCCAGTCCATCCTTCTTTGTTGTGGATTCTTTCCTTCGCCACTTTCTAGATTCTTTTTTATTGGCTCCCAGCATTATATTGATCAAGTATTTGTCTCTAGAATTGGTTGTTGGTGGTAGATTTCCAAGATAACTTGTACAGAAATTATACTTAATCTCAAAGTTTATTATTGTATTGATGATTTGTATCACTTCAATGCCAAATTCGTGGACAAGCCCAGAAAATGTGAGAATGGTCCGTTTGGGGGCCCCCGCATTTTCTCCAACAGTTCTCATAGCTTTGTCAGCCCTTTTGAATTTGATTTAATTGTGAGTAATGAAAAATCTTCTCATTTTTCCATGTAAATTTCTCCCAATGACCCAGCCGTGACGTGCCAGCTGGGTTTCATAAATGGTCCACCTCTCCTCTTCTGTGATGATTACTTTAGCTTCCTTCTCCCATTTAGATTTAGTAGTAGAAACCCCTTTGATAATAAATATGAATATGAATAAATATTCATTTTATATGCAGCACTCAAGATGTCAGTTAAGTCTGTGTTCCAGGCTTTCCGATAAGTCTGATATCATGACAACTTGCTCAGATAACTTAAACCCCATACAGTTGGAATTTTTAAGATTGGACATGCAGAAGTAAAAAAAACCCCACTTTTATGCTTTTCTCACTGAGATTTTGTGATTGGGGAGACCCAAAACTGCTTCCAAACCACTTCCCCTTCTTATTTTAGACATGAGTTACTCCATACAGTTGGAAGTTTTTGATTTGGTATAATTAGTAATGTATGTAAGTTATCGGTATCAGTTATTGATATCGGTCTTTAGGATCTGAAATTTATCGGTTATCGGTATCAGTTTTGAAAAACAGTTATCGTGCGTCCCTAATTTAATCTGTTTTTTTGTGAAGCCTGAAAACATTCTTTTCCAATCAGTAAATTGCTTGGAAGACATTTCTATAGGTACTGATTGAAAGAGGAACAGTAATCTTGGTAAAATGTTTATTTTGCTTGTGTCTATTCAATGATACAAATCTATAGGCAGTAAAACCCTGTTTAAATCTGACTTTATTTCACTGGTAACTCGTAATTAATTCATGGCATAAATATTGGAAAGTTTTTGAGGTATTTTGATTCCTAAATAGTGAATGTAGTCATTGGCCCATCTTTTCATTATCTGTAAAGAAAACTATCACCTTAAGGTATTTTTTGTGAAGCTGTACTGCAGGCTATTGTACAGTTTAATAAATGAAGCATTAACAAATTCATACACAAATCACTCCTATATTTCAATTTAGTGTTTATCTTACACACAAATAGCCTTTCCAAATCCCTGCATTCATAATTTTGCTCTTAAACTGTCGTCACAACAAGTGAGGCTTGAAAATCAAATCTGCCATTATCTCACATTTTCAATGAATTATTCACAACAGTCAAGAAATCCTTCTGGACGAACCCCCTCATCACTCCTTCTTAGCACTCCTGCAGAGGATCAAGTCCCTGAAGCTTTGCTTGCCTCGAACAACATTTCTAACACACTCAAACTGGCTTCCATAAACAATCACATGGGAGGATACAATAAGTCGTACACACCATCCTCTTCCAGTGAGATGCTCTTTATCTTTCCCTCACATGCATTTCCACGCATATAATCCCATTCGCACAATTCAGACATCTGATAGAGGGATTAGCTGTTTAGAAAATTGTTCAACACACACCACTGCTCTCCTACATGAAATCTCAGCTTTGGGTTCGAAGATTAATTTGCAAGTTAGAGAGAGGAGAAAACTGACTTGCTCATATTTTTGAAAGGCAGTTTCTTGAGTTGAACACAGGGACATCCTCAACTGTAAATGTCCTTGAAGCATCTGGGAAATCCATATGACTAATAGATAGTAGATGTAAAACAACTGATTAGAAGACACACTTCTACAGTAGATATCTCTGGAACCCATCCGCTGACATTATGGAAAATGTTGTAATCCATGGCCATGACTTAGGCCATGTTTGCACGATAACGCTCTGCTTGAAAAACACAAAAGTAGGTTTTTGTTTTCTGACAACTCCACGTTTAAATGAGCATTTTGAGGAGAAATTCTGTGTGCAGACGGGCACGCAAATGTGCGTGGAAT
>JALJCO010013704.1:0-22500 GCA_023101725.1 Atherinomorus stipes
GCACCGCGTAGTCCATGTCACATCACAACTGTGTGCCGACTTTCATTCCTGCAGTTTGTTGTGCTGGCTGGGAGTCACCAATTGAAGTTTTCTGGGGGTGTTATGGAGCTATAGGGACTTAACCTATCCAGCACATGTCTATGTAAATGAGTTCAGGATCTGTGGCGATGTTGGTAGGGATCAACCTTTTTTATGTGTTATCTCGAGGTCTTGTTTTCATGGCTTTGGGGCTAATTTCACCATGGTTTCTTTTGGCAAATCCACCTGATGACACTGTAGTGTCAGCAAAGGGTTTGAAACGTGAAGTATTTTCAAATATCTGGCCTATATGTTGGATGATCATGAGCAAAGAGTCAGAAATGACTTAAAAAACTTTTTTTTTATCCGAGAAGGGAAATTCAGTATTGTATAAAGCTCACTTTTTTGGTAAATAGAACATGGATTATTTTGTTGCTTTATTACTATTTCAGTAAGTCACTTTTTTCTTCAGTGTGATGCTGCTGGTAGGAATAATTTTCTGTATCTCTCTAGTGTGAAGAGGAATAGTGAGAGTCCAGTTCCTTGTGGTGCTCCAGTGCTGCTGACCACCATTTCACACACAACCTTTCAGTCTCACAAACTGTGGTCTGTTTGTTAGGTAGTCATAAATCCAGGTGGTTGTGGAGATCCACCTGGAAGTTATAGAGCTTCTCACATAGTAATGCAGGCAGAATAGAATTAAAGGCACTTGAAAAATCAAAGAACATGACCCTCAAAGTGCTGCCTGACTGGTCCAGATGACAGTGGGCTCTCTGAAGCAGCAAGATGATGGGGTCTTTTACTCCAAGCCCATTACAATATGCAAACTGTAATGGGTCCTGAAAGGTGCTGTGTTGCTTGTTGAGTTGAGCCAGTAAGAGTAAGAAAAACAGCACTTCCTGTCACCAGGAGGCGGAGCTAAGGTACATTGTGTTCCATGGTGAGAGGGCCAACTTTGAAGCCCCGCCAATGCCACATACTTTTTCCTATCAAAAAGCTTTTGATAACTTTTGATGACACATGCCTTGGGAACATTCTGACCGATTTTGGTGGCCCTACCATTAAAGCCCTAGGACAAGTTCGTTCAAATGCGAGGTGAGTAAAACGCCAAAATGGCGACTTTGACCCAAAATGGCCGACTTCCTGTACATTTTAAAAATATGCTCCAAGAGGATTTTTTGCTCGCCCTGGCATGTAGAACATGTGTACCAATTTTTATAAAGATTGATAGGATGCAGTGGCGGGGCAGTCAAAAAAGGTGGCGCCGTTGCATGATTTTGCCCCGAACATGCCCAAACACCCCATAATATGTAAATTTCCACATTCCATTGGGGGGGTAGCCAAAATTTGGTGAGTTTATGAACATGTTCAGACCCCCAAAAGACCTCCCTTCTTTTGAAGTGGATGAAGCATGGAAAAATTAAAAAAATATTCATTAAAAATAGAAAATTGGTCTAAAAATCATGGAAATATTCCTACATGATCAGAATAGTGTTGGCAATGCTATGAATTTTTTTGGTTCATGTCAACTTAAAAATTTTGAGATTTAAAAATTGTTAAACATTTCTTGCATGTAGTGAGAAAGTATAAATAATTCTTAAAAATCAATACTTTGATCAAACTTGTTCAAACTCAAGACACTTCACAAGGCCTATTGCGTCTATCATTGTTGCAATTTTGGTGGGAATTGAGTGATCCATTACAGAGATCCACATGTTGAGCTAATTTGCATACTTGTGAAAAAGTAGAGTGTGCGACTTGTCTGTAGAACCCAAGTCCCAGCGAGTGAAATGTTCAGGAGGATTCAGTGAATATATCCTCCAAATCTTAGCTCTGTAGGACAAACGGCTGATTTTTCATCATTTTCTGAAATTTGGAGGCGTGGCCACATTCTTTTGCTCATAAGTCCCGCCCACTTTTGACAATCATAACCATATTCTAGGATTATGTTCAGGATGTCTATGTGGATATACGTAGTGATTTTGGTGCATATCCGTGCAGCCGTTTTGGCGCTATAAACTACTCTCAATTGTAGCGCCCCCTAGAGTTGGAATTTTTCCAAAATCGTCACACACGTAGATATTGCAATTCCCTACTTGGTCATTGAATTTCATATCATTATCTGTTTTCGTTTTCAAGTTATGACCATTTTAGTGGTCATGGCATCACATCGAAGTTCGCCGTGCCGCCATGACCGCGCCCTTTTGCGTAGACAGATGATTTTCAATGGAAGTCATCATCAACATGTTTTCTGCCCTCTGAAGGAGTTTGGAGCTGCTTGTGTCCAAAATGTCAGAGAAATGGATGCTCAAGTAAAACATATGACTTCCTGTTCCCAGGGGGCGGGGCTATGATGTAATCAAAATATTGACATGTAGATCTGTTCAGGGTCATATTGGCATCTCACCCAAGAATTTTGGTTCAGATATCTCATTTCATGTGGGAGTTATATGAGATTGATTTTTCATGGCGAGACATCAAACTTTGAGGCCCCGCCCAGTCCACATGCTTTGACTTATGAAAAATCTTTTGATAACTTTTGATCACACATGCCTTGGGAACATTCTGACCGATTTTGGTGTCTCTACCATCAAAGCCCTAAGACAAGTTCGTTCAAATGCGAGGTGAGTAAAACGCCAAAATGGCGACTTTGACCCAAAATGGCCGACTTCCTGTAGACTTGGCACCACGACGTTAAGAGGCTTTTTTGTTCGCCCTGGCATGTAGAACATGTGTACCGATTTTCATGAAGATTGATGTGATGCAGTGGCGGGGCACTCAAAATAGGTGGCGCTGTCGCGCAATTTCGCCCAAACATGCCCGAGCACCCAAAATTACGTAATTTTTCACATTCCCTTGGGGGGGTACGCAAACTTTGGTGAGTTTTTGAGCATGTTCAGACCCCCAAAAATGCGCTTAAAGTGGCGGGAGAAGAAGAAAAATAATAAAAATAATAATAATTAAAGCCGCAAGCGGCATTGAAGGCCCTCGCACCTCTGGCGGCGCTCCGGCCTATGCACCTCGTAGTCATTGTCACATCATAACTGTGTGCCAAATTTCATTCCCGCAGTTTTTTGTGCTGGCTGGGGCTCACCATTTGAAGCTTTCTGTGGGTGCTATGGAGCTTTATGAACTTTACCTATCCAACACATGTCTGTAAATGAGTTCAGGATCTGTGGCGAGTGGTAGAGATCAACATTTTTTATGTGTTACTTTGAGGTCTTTCCTGTTGGCATGGCGTTGGGGCTAATTTCATCATGGTTACTTTTTGGCAAATCCACAAGAGGTTTTGACCTCCAAAGCAGGCTGAATAGTATTAACTGCACTTGTTAAATCAAAGGACATGACCCTCAAAGTGCTGCCTGACTGGTCCAAATGAAAGAGAGCTCTCTGAAGCAGCAAGATGGTGGCGTCTGCAACCCCAAGCCCCAATGTAGTCAGTGTTGCATTTCCAGTCTTGTCTGTTGTCCAGCTGAACTCCAGGTATTTGTAGTTCTCCACCTCCTTACCCAGGATGTAGACAGGACTATGCTGCTTAGTTTTGCTCCTCCTGAAGTCAATATTCATCTCTTTAGTCTTGCTGGTATTTCAGATGAGCTGATTGTTACCATTTCACAAACTGACTGACTAGTTCCCTGTACTCGGCTTCTTGTCCATCACTGATACACCCCACAACTGCAGAGTCATCAGAGTATTTCTGCAGATGACAGGATAAGAGTTGTACTGGAAGTCTGAGGTGTACAGTGTAAAGAGGAATGGTGAGAGTACAGTTCCTTGTGGTGCTCCAGTGCTGCTGACCACCATCTCAGACACACAACCTTTCAGTCTCACAAACTGTGGTCTGTTTGTTAGGTAGTCATAAATCCAGGTGGTTGTGAGATCCACCTGGAAGTTATAGAGCTTCTCACATAGTAATGCAGGCAGAATAGAATTAAAGGCACTTGAAAAATCAAAGAACATGACCCTCAAAGTGCTGCCTGACTGGTCCAGATGACAGTGGGCTCTCTGAAGCAGCAAGATGATGGCGTCTTTTACTCCAAGCCCATTACAATATGCAAACTGTAATGGGTCCTGAAAGGTGTTGTGTTGCTTGTTGAGTTGAGCCAGTAAGAGTAAGAAAAACAGCACTTCCTGTCACCAGGAGGCGGAGCTAAGGTACATTGTGTTCCATGGTGAGAGGGCCAACTTTGAAGCCCCGCCGATGCCACATACTTTTTCCTATCAAAAAGCTTTTGATAACTTTTGATCATACATGCCTTGTAAACATCCTGACCAATTTTGGTGGCCGTACAGTAAACGCCCTAGGACAAGTTCGTTCAAACGCGTCGTAACTTAATGCCAAAATGGTGACTGTAACAATGGGGCGGGGCTATGACATAATAAAAATATTGACATGTTTATGTGTTCAAGGTCATATTGACATCTCACTCAAGAGTTTTGGTTCAGATATCTCATTTTATGTGGGAGTTATATGAGATGGATTTTTCATGGCGAGACATCAAACTTTCAGGCCCCGCCCAGTCCACATGATTTGACTTATCAAAAATCTTTTGATAACTTTTGATGACACATGCCTTGGGAACATTCTGACCGATTTTGGTTGCCCTACCATTAAAGCCCTAGGACAAGTTCGTTCAAATGCGAGGTGAGTAAAACGCCAAAATGGCGACTTTGACCCAAAATGGCCGACTTCCTGTACATTTTAAAAATATGCTCCAAGAGGATTGTTTGTTTGCCCTGGCATGTAGAACATGTGTACCTATTTTCATAAAGATTGATGGGATGCAGTGGCGGGGCAGTCAAAATAGGTGGCGCTGTTTCGCGATTTTGCCTCGAACATGCCCGAACACCCCATAATATGTAAATTTCCACATTCCATTGGGGGGGTAGGCAAAATTTGGTAAGTTTTTGAACATGTTCAGACCCCCAAAAGACCTCCTGTTTTTAGAAGTGGAAGAATCATGGAAAAATTAAAAAAATATTCATTAAAAATAGAAAGTTGGTCTAAAAATCATGGAAATATTTATACATGATCAGAATAGTTTTGGCAATGCTATGAATTTTTTTGGTTCATGTCAACTTTAAAATTTCAGATTTAAAAATTGTTAAACATTTCTTGCATGTAATGAGAAAGTATAAATAATTCTTAAAAATCAATACTTTGATCAAACTTGTTCAAACGCAAGATACTTCACAAGGCCTATTGAGTGTATCATTGTTGCAATTTTGGTGGGAATTGAGTAAACCGTTTCAGAGATCCACATGTTGAGCTAATTTGCATACTTGTGAAAAAGTAGAGTGTGCGACTTTTCTGTAGAACACAAGTCCCAGTGAGTGAAATGTTCAGGAGGATTCAGTGAATATATCCTCCAAATCTTAGCTTTGTAGGACAAACGCACGATTTTTCATCATTTCTTAAAATTTGGAGGCGTGGCCACATTCTTTTGCTCATAAGTCCCGCCCACTTTTGACAATCATAACCATATTCTAGGATTATGTTCAGGACATCTATGTGGATATATGTAGTGATTTTGGTGCATATCCATGCAGCCATTTTGGCGCTATAAACTACTCTCAATTGTAGCGCCCCCTAGAGTTGGAATTTTTCCAAAATCGTCACACACGTAGATATTGCAATTCCCTACTTGGTCATTGAATTTCATGTCATTATCTGTTTTCATTTTCAAGTTATGACCATTTTTGTGGTCATGGCGTCACATCGAAGTTCGCCGTGCCGCCATGACCGCGCCCTTTTGCGTAGACAGATGAGTTTCAATGGAAGTCATCATCAACATGTTTTCTGCCCTCTGAAGGAGTTTGGAGCTGCTTGTGTCCAAAATGTCAGAGAAATGGATGCTCAAGTAAAACATATGACTTCCTGTCACCAGGGGGCGGGGCTATCATGTAATCAAAATATTAACATTTAGATTTGTTCAGGGTCATAGTAGCAACTCACCCAAGAGTTTTGGTGCAGATATCTCATTCTATGTGGGAGTTATATCAATTTGATTAAAGCTCTGACATCAAAAATCAAACATCCAAATATGAGGCCCCGCCCACTCTACGCACTTTGTCGTATCAAAATTCTTTTGATAACTTTGGATAGTCTACTCCTTCTGAACATCCTGACCGATTTTGGTGGCCGTGCGATAAAAGCTCTAGGACTAGTTCGTTCAAATGCGAGGTGTGTAAAATTCCAAAATATGCAAAAACGCCAACTTTGACCCAAAATGGCCGACTTCCTGTACATTTTAAAAATATGCTCCAAGAGGATTTTTTGTTCGCCCTGGCATGTAGAACATGTGCACCGATTTTCATAAAGATTGATGTGATGCAGTGTCGGGGCAGTCAAAATAGGTGGCGCAGTCGCGCAATTTCGCCCGAACATGCCCGAGCACCCAAAATTACGTAATTTTTCACATTCCCTTGGGGGGGTACGCAAACTTTGGTGAGTTTTTGAGCATGTTCAGACCCCCAAAAAATGCGTTTAAAGTGGCGGGAGAAGAAGAAAAATAATAAAAATAAAAATAAAAATAATAATAAGAAAAAACGCTAGAGTTCCAATAGGCCTTCGCACCGCCTTCGGTGCTCGGGCCTAATAATAAAAATAATAAGAAAAAACATTCCAGTTCCAATAGGCCTTCGCACCGCCTTCGGTGCTCGGGCCTAATAAACTGACAGTTCAAATATTCAGGATTTAATTATTAAAAATAAAATTAAAAAGAAAAAAACTAAAAAAAATAAAATGTTGATGTTCATTTGTTCTGGTTGTAGGTGGTTTTTTGCGTGTAAAGAAAAGAAAAAAAAAAAAAATAAACAAACAAAAGTTCTTACGAAAAAACAATTAAGAAACAATAAAAAAAAAACAAGATTCCTTGTTTTCGTTGTCGGTGGTGAAAAAACTCTCTATATTCATTATAAATTAAAAATAAAAAAAAAATATTAATTTTTTTTTTTTATTAAAAAGAAAAAAAATATTTTTTTTATTAACTATAAAAAATAGTTTACGTTCTACTGGGAACAAAACATGTTTACGTTCTACTGGGAACAAAACATGTTTATGTTCTACTGGGAATAAAACATGTTTACGTTCTACTGGGAATAAAACATGTTTATGTTCTACTGGGAATAAAACATGTTTATGTTCTACTGGGAATAAAACATGTTTACGTTCTACTGGGAATAAAACATGTTTACGTTCTACTGGGAATAAAACGTTTATGTTCTACTGGGAATAAAACATGTTTATGTTCTACTGGGAATAAAACATTTTTATGTTCTACTGGGAATAAAACATGTTTATGTTCTACTGGGAATAAAACGTTTACGTTCTACTGGGAATAAAACATGTTAACGTTCTACTGGGAATAAAACATGTTTATGTTCTACTGGGAATAAAACATGTTTATGTTCTACTGGGAATAAAACATGTTTACGTTCTACTGGGAATAAAACATGTTTACGTTCTACTGGGAATAAAACATGTTTATGTTCTACTGGGAATAAAACATGTTTATGTTCTACTGGGAATAAAACATGCTTATGTTCTACTGGGAATAAAACATGTTTACGTTCTACTGGGAATAAAACATGTTTATGTTCTACTGGGAATGAAACATGTTTACGTTCTACTGGGAATAAAACATGTTTATGTTCTACTGGGAATAAACATGTTTATGTTCTACTGGGAACAAAACATGTTTATGTTCTACTGGGAATAAAACATGTTTACGTTCTACTGGGAATAAAACATGTTTACGTTCTACTGGGAATAAAACATGTTTACGTTCTACTGGGAATAAAACATGTTTACGTTCTACTGGGAATAAAACATGTTTACGTTCTACTGGGAATAAAACATGTTTATGTTCTACTGGGAATAAAACATGTTTATGTTCTACTGGGAATAAAACATGTTTACGTTCTACTGGGAATAAAACATGTTTATGTTCTACTGGGAATAAAACATGTTTACGTTCTACTGGGAATAAAACATGTTTATGTTCTACTGGGAATAAAACATGTTTATGTTCTACTGGGAACAAAACATGTTTATGTTCTACTGGGAATAAAACACGTTTATGTTCTACTGGGAATAAAACATGTTTACGTTCTACTGGGAACAAAACATGTTTATGTTCTACTGGGAATAAAACATGTTTATGTTCTACTGGGAATAAAACATGTTTATGTTCTACTGGGAATAAAACATGTTTATGTTCTACTGGGAATAAAACATGTTTATGTTCTACTGGGAATAAAACATGTTTATGTTCTACTGGGAATAAAACATGTTTACGTTCTACTGAGAATAAAACATGTTTATGTTCTACTGGGAATAAAACATGTTTATGTTCTACTGGGAATAAAACATGTTTATGTTCTACTGGGAATAAAACATGTTTATGTTCTACTGGGAATAAAACATGTTTATGTTCTACTGGGAATAAAACATGTTTATGTTCTACTGGGAATAAACATGTTTATGTTCTACTGGGAATAAAACATGTTGTTTATGTTCTACTGGGAATAAAACATGTTTATGTTCTACTGGGAATAAAACATGTTTATGTTCTACTGGGAATAAAACATGTTTACGTTCTACTGGTAATAAAACATGTTTATGTTCTACTGGGAATAAAACATATTTATGTTCTACTGGGAATAAAGCATGTTTATGTTCTACTGGGAATAAAACATATTTATGTTCTACTGGGAATAAAACATGTTTATGTTCTACTGGGAATAAAACATATTTATGTTCTACTGGGAATAAAACATGTTTATGTTCTACTGGGAATAAAACATGTTTATGTTCTACTGGGAATAAAACACGTTTATGTTCTACTGGGAATAAACATGTTTATGTTCTGCTGGGAATAAACATGTTTATGTTCTACTGGGAATAAAATATGTTTATGTTCTACTGGGAATAAAACACGTTTATGTTCTACTGGGAATAAACATGTTTATGTTCTACTGGGAATAAAACATGTTTATGTTCTACTGGGAATAAAACATGTTTATGTTCTACTGGGAATAAAACATGTTTACGTTCTACTGGGAATAAAACACGTTTACGTTCTACTGGGAATAAAACACGTTTATGTTCTACTGGGAATAAAACATGTTTATGTTCTACTGGGAATAAAACATGTTTATGTTCTACTGGGAATAAAACCTGTTTATGTTCTACTGGGAATAAAACATGTTTATGTTCTACTGGGAATAAAACATGTTTACGTTCTACTGGGAATAAAACATGTTTACGTTCTACTGGGAATAAAACATGTTTATGTTCTACTGGGAATAAAACATGTTTATGTTCTACTGAGAATAAAACATGTTTATGTTCTACTGGGAATAAAACATGTTTATGTTCTACTGGGAATAAAACATGTTTACGTTCTACTGGGAATAAAACATGTTTATGTTCTACTGGGAATAAAACATGTTTAGGTTCTACTGGGAATAAAACATGTTTACGTTCTACTGGGAATAAAACATGTTTATGTTCTACTGGGAATAAAACACGTTTACGTTCTACTGGGAATAAAACATGTTTACGTTCTACTGGGAATAAAACATGTTTATGTTCTACTGGGAATAAAACACGTTTACGTTCTACTGAGAATAAAACATGTTTATGTTCTACTGGGAATAAAACATGTTTACGTTCTACTGGGAACAAAACATGTTTACGTTCTACTGGGAATAAAACATGTTTATGTTCTACTGGGAATAAAACACGTTTATGTTCTACTGGGAATAAAACATGTTTATGTTCTACTGGGAATAAAACATGTTTATGTTCTACTGGGAATAAAACATGTTTACGTTCTACTGGGAATAAAACATGTTTACGTTCTACTGGGAATAAAACATGTTTATGTTCTACTGGGAATAAAACATGTTTACGTTCTACTGGGAATAAAACATGTTTATGTTCTACTGGGAATAAAACATGTTTATGTTCTACTGGGAATAAAACATGTTTATGTTCTACTGGGAATAAAACATGTTGAGATTCTGGTTTTATTCAGCATTGTAACACATTTGGGATGTGAGCTTTTATATTTATTCTGAGCAGCTGTTTCTTATCATTTTTACTCAGCTGATGTTTGTTGGTTCAGTTCCAGATAATTAAGCCTTCTGTTCCTGAAAAGAAGCTTCTTTAAAGTCAAAGTTGCCTGAATTAGTTAAAAAGGTGAAATCAGCCGGTTGGAGTGAGATGTCTGACCTGGCCATGGCTCGTACGCAGCAGCGGGACATGTTGATGAAGGACGAGGACGAGGCTCTGGTCTGCAACGTGGTCTCGATGCCTCTCAGCAGGTCGTTGGTTTTCAGCAGCAGCAGCATCTGTCGGGGAACTCGGTTCAACAGGTCGCTGATCTGAGGCAGGTACAGCGCCGCGTTGGTCCGGATCTCCACGTCCTGCCGACACACACAACTCATCAGGGACATTTTCACGTCTCCGTCCACCAACACTGAGGCCGTCCTCCTGGTCCCTGAAAGCAGGACAGAGTCAGGCGATCTGTCTGGGTCCTCCTTGGTCTGAAGACCAGCTCAGATCTTCCACATCTCTGTCTGCAGCCACAGCTGACATCATGCTGCATTCACTGCCCCTCAGGAAGTCAGAACTCCTCCTAATGTGTTGTTGTTCACCTGAACTCCGGCTAAGTCCTGCGCTTCATGAGATACAGAACATCTGATGTTGTCTTGGTGTAAACCTTTGAAACGACCTCACACCATGTTTTAGATGGAATCATGGGAACGTTTGCGTTCACCTCGGAAGTCACGTGACGTGATGGAGCAGAAACATAATTCAGACGACACCAGGACGGTTGCAGGAACGAAAATCACGGCCGAGAGACAAACAAGCTGGGAGATCAAGTACGTCTAAACAAGTACAGGGCTGCATAATCCTGGTCTCTAGTACAGCAGAACAACAGAAATACCACAACCCAGATATGTGTTACTGTGTCACAGTAAATTCACCTGGAACGCAGTAGAACATGGAAATGTATCACAAAGGCCAGTTCATGTGGGAGCAAGTAAAGTAGTACCAGGAAAGAGTAAAGTAGTACTAGGAATGAGTAAAGTACTAGGAATGTGTAAAGCAGCACTACGAAAGAGTAAAGAAGTACGAGTAATGAGTAAAGTACTAGGAATGAGTAAAGTAGCACTAGGAAAGAGTAAAGAATTACTAGGAATGAGTAAAGTAGCACTGCGAAAAAGTAAAAAAGTACAAGAAATTAGTAAAGTAGTACTAGGAATGAGTAAAGTAGCACAAGTAAAGAGTAAAGAAGTACTAGGACTGAGTAAAGCAGTACTAGGAATGAGTAAAGTAGCACAAGGAAAGAGTAAAGAAATACTAGGAAAGAGTAAAGTAGTACTAGGAATGAGTAAAGTACTAGGAATGTGTAAAGTAGCACTAGGAAAGCGTAAAGAAGTACGAGGAATGTGTAAAGTAGCACTAGGAAAGAGTAAAGAAGTACGAGTAATGAGTAAAGTAGCACTAGGAAAGAGTAAAAAAGTACGAGTTATGAGTAAAGTAGCACTGCGAAAAAGTAAAAAAGTACGAGAAATTAGTAAAGTAGTACTAGGAATGAGTAAAGTAGCACAAGTAAAGAGTAAAGAAGTACTAGGAATGAGTAAAGTAGTACTAGGAATGAGTAAAGTAGCACAGGGAAAGAGTATAGAAGTACTAGGAATGAGTAAAGCAGTACTAGGAATGAGTAAAGTAGCACAAGTAAAGAGTAAAGAAGTACTAGGAATGAGTAAAGCAGTACTAGGAATGAGTAAAGTAGCACAAGGAAAGAGTAAAGAAATACTAGGAATGAGTAAAGTAGTACTAGGAATGAGTAAAGTAGCACTGCGAAAAAGTAAAAAAGTACGAGAAATGAGTAAAGTAGTACCAGGAATGAGTAAATTAGCACTAGAAAAGAGTAAAGTAGGACTAGGAATGAGTAAACAAGTACTAGGATTGAGTAAAGTACTAGGAATGAGTGAAGTAGTACTAGAAATTAGTACAGTAGTACAAGTACATCCCCATGAAGACCAGCGGGACCTTCATCTCCATGGAAACCAGCGGGACCTTCATTTCCATGGAAACCAGTGGAAGCTTTATCTCCATGGAAACCAGTGGGACCTTCATCTCCATGGAAACCAGTGGAAGCTTTATCTCCATGGAAACCAGTGGGACCTTCATCTCCATGGAAACCAGCGGGACCGTCATCTCCATGGAAACCAGCAGGACCTTCATCTCCATGGAAACCAGCAGGACCTTCATCTCCATGGAAACCAGCAGGACCTTCATCTCCATGGAAACCAGCAGGACCTTCATCTCCTTCATCTCCATGGTAACAGCATAAGATCCTGATGTCATGTTTGTGTCCAACAGAGGACAGAAAATCTCTCTGAAAGACAGAATGGGGACAAAGCCGTGCTGGGACGTGAGACCAGACGGACCTGAGACCAGATGGACGTCAGACCAGACGGACCTGAGACCAGAAGGACCTGAGACCAGATGGACGTCAGACCAGACGGACCTGAGACCAGAAGGACCTGAGACCAGAAGGATCTGAGACCAGATGGAGGTCAGACCAGAAGGACCTGAGACCAGATGGACCTGAGACCAGATGGAGGTCAGACCAGAAGGACCTGAGACCAGATGGACCTGAGACCAGATGGACCTGAGACCAGATGGAGGTCAGACCAGAAGGACCTGAGACCAGATGGAGGTCAGACCAGAAGGACCTGAGACCAGATGGACCTGAGACCAGATGGAGGTCAGACCAGAAGGACCTGAGACCAGATGGACATCAGACCAGACGGACCTGAGACCAGATGGACGTCAGACCAGACGGACCTGAGACCAGATGGACGTCAGACCAGACGGACCTGAGACCAGATGGACGTCAGACCAGACGGACCTGAGACCAGATGGACGTCAGACCAGACGGACCTGAGACCAGATGGACGTCAGACCGGACGGACCTGAGACCAGAAGGACCTGAGACCAGAAGGACCTGAGACCAGATGGACATCAGACCAGACGGACCTGAGACCAGATGGACGTCAGACCAGACGGACCTGAGACCAGATGGACGTCAGACCAGACGGACCTGAGACCAGATGGACGTCAGACCGGACGGACCTGAGACCAGATGGAGGTCAGACCAGATGGAGGTGAGACCAGAAGGACCTGAGACCAGATGGACGTCAGCCCGGATGGACCTGAGACCAGATGGAGGTCAGACCAGATGGAGGTGAGACCAGAAGGACCGGGCTCTGAGACCAGATGGAGGTCAGACCAGATGGGAGGTGAGACCAGAAGGACCTGAGACCAGATGGAGGTCAGACCAGATGGAGGTGAGACCAGACGGACCTGAGACCAGATGGACGTGAGACCAGATGGACGTGAGACCAGATGGAGGTGAGACCAGATGGAGGTGAGACCAGACGGACCTGAGACCAGATGGACGTCAGACCAGATGGACCTGAGACCAGATGGACGTCAGACCAGACGGACCTGAGACCAGATGGACGTCAGACCAGACGGACCTGAGACCAGATGGAGGTCAGACCAGACGGACCTGAGACCAGATGGACGTCAGACCAGTAGGACCTGAGACCAGATGGAAACGCGGTCAGACCAGACGGACCTGAGACCAGATGGACGTCAGACCAGACGGACCTGAGACCAGATGGACCTGAGACCAGACGGATCTGAGACCAGATGGAGGTCAGACCAGAAGGACCTGAGACCAGATGGACGTCAGATGGACCTGAGACCAGATGGACGTCAGACCAGATGGACCTGAGACCAGATGGACCTGAGACCAGATGGAGCTCAGACCAGATGGACCTGAGACCAGATGGAGGTCAGACCAGAAGGACCTGAGACCAGATGGACCTGAGACCAGATGGAGGTCAGACCAGAAGGACCTGAGACCAGATGGACCTGAGACCAGATGGAGGTCAGACCAGAAGGACCTGAGACCAGATGGACATCAGACCAGACGGACCTGAGACCAGATGGACGTCAGACCAGACGGACCTGAGACCAGATGGACGTCAGACCAGACGGACCTGAGACCAGATGGACGTCAGACCAGACGGACCTGAGACCAGATGGACGTCAGACCAGACGGACCTGAGACCAGATGGACGTCAGACCGGACGGACCTGAGACCAGAAGGACCTGAGACCAGAAGGACCTGAGACCAGATGGACATCAGACCAGACGGACCTGAGACCAGATGGACGTCAGACCAGACGGACCTGAGACCAGATGGACGTCAGACCAGACGGACCTGAGACCAGATGGACGTCAGACCGGACGGACCTGAGACCAGATGGAGGTCAGACCAGATGGAGGTGAGACCAGAAGGACCTGAGACCAGATGGACGTCAGACCGGACGGACCTGAGACCAGATGGAGGTCAGACCAGATGGAGGTGAGACCAGAAGGACCTGAGACCAGATGGAGGTCAGACCAGATGGAGGTGAGACCAGAAGGACCTGAGACCAGATGGAGGTCAGACCAGATGGAGGTGAGACCAGAAGGACCTGAGACCAGATGGAGGTCAGACCAGATGGACCTGAGACCAGATGGACGTCAGACCAGACGGACCTGAGACCAGATGGACGTCAGACCAGACGGACCTGAGACCAGATGGACGTCAGACCAGACGGACCTGAGACCAGATGGACGTCAGACCAGAAGGACCTGAGACCAGATGGACGTCAGACCGGACGGACCTGAGACCAGATGGAGGTCAGACCAGATGGAGGTGAGACCAGAAGGACCTGAGACCAGATGGACGTCAGACCAGACGGACCTGAGACCAGATGGACGTCAGACCAGATGGACCTGAGACCAGATGGACGTCAGACCGGATGGACCTGAGACCAGATGGAGGTCAGAACAGATGGAGGTGAGACCAGAAGGACCTGAGACCAGATGGACGTCAGACCAGACGGACCTGAGACCAGATGGACGTCAGACCAGAAGGACCTGAGACCAGATGGACGTCAGACCCGGACGGACCTGAGACCAGATGGAGGTCAGACCAGATGGAGGTGAGACCAGAAGGACCTGAGACCAGATGGACGTCAGACCAGACGGACCTGAGACCAGATGGACGTCAGACCGGATGGACCTGAGACCAGATGGAGGTGAGACCAGACGGACCTGAGACCAGATGGACCTGAGACCAGATGGAGGTCAGACCAGAAGGACCTGAGACCAGATGGACCTGAGACCAGATGGAGGTCAGACCAGATGGAGGTGAGACCAGACGGACCTGAGACCAGAAGGACCTGAGACCAGATGGACATCAGACCAGATGGACGTCAGAACAGACGGACCTGAGACCAGAAGGACCTGAGACCAGATGGAGGTCAGACCAGAAGGACCTGAGACCAGATGGACATCAGACCAGATGGACGTCAGAACAGACGGACCTGAGACCAGATGGACGTCAGAACAGACGGACCTGAGACCAGATGGAGGTCTGTGGGTCCTGCAGGCCAGACGTCCACCAGTCAGACAGCAGGCTGCGATAAAGACGAGGGAGAGGAGTGAGGAAGAGTGGCAGACTCTCAGCACAAATGAGAACTCTAAGACGGACGCTAATGGAAGAAAGGCAGCGGTTTCCATGGCAACCGTTTGTTCACTTTGATGTTGAGACGGAGAAACTCAGCTCCACTTCAAAGACCAAGAAATGACACAATCAGTCACGGAAGAGAGACGGATTACATCCTCACGGCTAGACGGACACGGAGACGGCTACCAGGATGTCTGCAGGAGGTCTGCAGGAGGTCTGCAGGAGGACCCGGAGGTCTGCAGGAGGACCCGGAGGTCTGCAGGAGGTCTGCAGGAGGTCTGCAGGAGGACCAGGAGGTCTGCAGGAGGACCCGGAGGTCTGCAGGAGGTCTGCAGGAGGACCAGGAGGTCTGCAGGAGGACCCGGAGGTCTGCAGGAGGTCTGCAGGAGGACCAGGAGGTCTGCAGGAGGTCTGCAGGAGGACCAGGAGGTCTGCAGGAGGACCCGGAGGTCTGCAGGAGGTCTGCAGGAGGACCAGGAGGTCTGCAGGAGGACCCGGAGGTCTGCAGGAGGTCTGCAGGAGGACCCGGAGGTCTGCAGGAGGACCCGGAGGTCTGCAGGAGGTCTGCAGGAGGACCAGGAGGTCTGCAGGAGGTCTGCAGGAGGACCAGGAGGTCTGCAGGAGGACCAGGAGGTCTGCAGGAGGTCTGCAGGAGGACCAGGAGGTCTGCAGGAGGACCAGGAGGTCTGCAGGAGGACCCGGAGGTCTGC
Source organism: Atherinomorus stipes (assembly GCA_023101725.1). Classification (NCBI taxonomy): domain Eukaryota; kingdom Metazoa; phylum Chordata; class Actinopteri; order Atheriniformes; family Atherinidae; genus Atherinomorus; species Atherinomorus stipes. The sequence goes on from JALJCO010013704.1 coordinate 16,343, forward strand.
AGGAGGTCTGCAGGAGGACCCGGAGGTCTGCAGGAGGACCAGGAGGTCTGCAGGAGGACCAGGAGGTCTGCAGGAGGACCAGGAGGTCTGCAGGAGGACCCGGAGGTCTGCAGGAGGTCTGCAGGAGGACCAGGAGGTCTGCAGGAGGACCCGGAGGTCTGCAGGAGGTCTGCAGGAGGACCAGGAGGTCTGCAGGAGGACCCGGAGGTCTGCAGGAGGTCTGCAGGAGGACCAGGAGGTCTGCAGGAGGACCCGGAGGTCTGCAGGAGGTCTGCAGGAGGACCAGGAGGTCTGCAGGAGGACCCGGAGGTCTGCAGGAGGTCTGCAGGAGGACCCGGAGGTCTGCAGGAGGACCAGGAGGTCTGCAGGAGGACCCGGAGGTCTGCAGGAGGTCTGCAGGAGGACCAGGAGGTCTGCAGGAGGACCAGGAGGTCTGCAGGAGGTCTGCAGGGGAGGACCAGGAGGTCTGCAGGAGGACCAGGAGGTCTGCAGGAGGACCCGGAGGTCTGCAGGAGGTCTGCAGGAGGACCAGGAGGTCTGCAGGAGGTCTGCAGGAGGACCAGGAGGTCTGCAGGAGGACCCGGAGGTCTGCAGGAGGTCTGCAGGAGGACCAGGAGGTCTGCAGGAGGACCCGGAGGTCTGCAGGAGGTCTGCAGGAGGACCAGGAGGTCTGCAGGAGGACCCGGAGGTCTGCAGGAGGTCTGCAGGAGGACCAGGAGGTCTGCAGGAGGACCCGGAGGTCTGCAGGAGGTCTGCAGGAGGACCCGGAGGTCTGCAGGAGGACCCGGAGGTCTGCAGGAGGTCTGCAGGAGGACCCGGAGGTCTGCAGGAGGACCAGGAGGTCTGCAGGAGGACCCGGAGGTCTGCAGGAGGTCTGCAGGAGGACCAGGAGGTCTGCAGGAGGACCAGGAGGTCTGCAGGAGGTCTGCAGGGAGGACCAGGAGGTCTGCAGGAGGACCAGGAGGTCTGCAGGAGGACCCGGAGGTCTGCAGGAGGTCTGCAGGAGGACCAGGAGGTCTGCAGGAGGTCTGCAGGAGGACCCGGAGGTCTGCAGGAGGACCCGGAGGTCTGCAGGAGGACCAGGAGGTCTGCAGTTCTGTACTTTCCAGACAATTGAGGACCTGAATACAAGCGACACCTACTAGAAAATGAGGTGTGTACATGTACACATGTATGTACTTGTCATTAAGCTGAAGTGTAACTTTTGGTTCAGGGATCATCTGTCCGGAATACGAGATCTGATCGGTTCTGGACCCGTCCAGGATACGGGATCGGATTGTTTCTCGCCCCGTCTCGGATCAGATCAGTTCTGGACCCTCCGGGATACGGGATGGGATCGGTTCTGGACCTGTCCGGGGTACGGGATCAGATCGGATCTGGACCCTCCGGGATACAGGATGGCATCGGTTCTGGACCCGTTTGGGATCCGTTTTGGACCTCTCCAGGATACAGGATCAAATTAGTTCTGGACCCTCTGGGATACAGGATGGGATCTGCTCTGGACCTGTCCGGGATCGGTTCTGAACCTGTTCGGGATATGGGATCAGATCTGTTCTGGACCCTTCGGGATACGGGATGAGATCGGTTCTGGACCCATCTGGGATTGGTTCTGGACCTGTCCGGGATACAGGATCAAATCGATTCTGGACTCTCCGGGCTACAGGATCGGACAGGTTCCGGACCCGTCTGGGATCGGTTCTGGACTCTCTGGGATACGGGATCGGATCTGTTCGCTCCCTGGACCAGGTCCAGGTCTGGAGACGGAGGACTCGTTAGCATGTCGCTCCCTGGACCAGGTCCAGGTCTGGAGACGGAGGACTCGTTAGCATGTCGCTCCCTGGACCAGGTCCAGGTCTGGAGACGGAGGACTCGTTAGCATGTCGTGGTGACAGCAGTCTCGTCCAGATCAGCGGAGACGTGATCTTCATGGAGAGAGACGGTCTGACGCCCGCAGGACAACACGGCATCTGATCCGGACACGTCATCCTGCACAACACCCATCTGAAGAGCCTGAAGACCGGTGCTGTCCTCAGAGTGGACATGAAACCAAACAAGACCACCGATGGCACACAGGACCAATAAATATACCAATTTATATACAAATATATGTATATATTTAGACTTGTCCTCCGTCTGAACTGGAGGACGACTCCTGCATGTCCTCTATTTACTTCCACATCTGAACCAGGAATTACAGCTAAAGACAGGGACGTGCCCCCCCCCCCCAAATAACAGGGTGATGGTCCTCACCAGTTCTCCGCTCAGGGAATAACAATTATCAGCAATTACAGGAGGCCTCACAGCTGCCAGCGGGGGGGGGGGGGGGGGGGGGGTCTCATCTACATCTGAAAGCTCCATCACAACGCGTGTTGTGTTCAAGTGGCAGTAATGGGCTGCGTAAAAGGCAACGGCACTGGTTCTGGGGGAGGGAGGGTCTGGCTGGGGGGTCCTGGAACCAGGATCCCAGACCAGATCCAGGATCCAGACCAGCCCTGGAAGGCTGGTCTGGACAGATGAGGGACAGATTGGGGGAAATATCTGGGGACAGATTGAGGGACAAATAAGGAAAAGGGGGGAAACATGAGGGACAGATTGGGGGAAATATCTGGAGACAGATTGGGGGACAGAACGGGGGCAGATGAGGGAGATGAGGGACAGAACGGGGACACATTGGGGGACATATCCGGGGACAGATTGGGAGACAGAGCGGGGGCAGGTGAGTGACAGATTGGGGGAAAGATTTGGGGACAGATCGAGGGACATATCTGGGGACAGATTGAGGGACAGATCGGGGGACAGAATGGGGACACATTGGGGGACATATCCGGGGACAGATCCGGGAGACAGAGTGGGGGAGTGGGGGGGGGGGGGAGATGGGGGACATATCCAGGGACAGATCAGGAACAGATTGGGAGACAGAGTGGGGGCAGGTGAGGGACAGATTGGGGAAAAGATTTGGGGACAGATCGGGGGACATATTGGAGGACAGAACGGGGACAGATGACGGACAGATTGGGGGACATACCGGGGGACAGACCTGCACTCAGCAGTTTTATTGACATCACTGAAAGTTTCCTCCTATTGTTGGTGTTAAGGAGAGGGACGTCTTGTCTCTGGGATGTTTGTCCACCTGAAACATGGGGGACACATTTCCCCGTTGTCTAAGCTGGTCTCCTGTGTGAGCGGCAGCCAGATCAGGCGGAGCAGACGGCGGTGGGACGGCCACCAGCTCCAAAACGTTGCGTAACAGACGGTCAGTAGACCAGATGGCCTCGTAGGACACCTGCAGGTCTGAAGGGACACGAGCAGGACCGTGTCTCTAACAGACCTGGAGTCCAGGAGAGGGGGAGGTTTCAGGAAAGCTTCCACCTAAAAGTCCCTGGATGAGACGTGAATGACACCAAAAAAGAAATAAAAGAAACGAGAGAAAAGAAGCTGAATTAAATAAGAGATTAAATGACCAGATGAACACGTCAGAGGGAAATTATTACGTCTTCTCTGGTAATAAACTACACCAGTCTTCCAGCGTCTTCTTCTCTGGTAATAAACTACACCAGTCTTCCAAAGTCTTCTTCTCTGGTAATAAACTACACCAGTCTTCCAGCGTCTTCTTCTCTGGTAATAAACTACACCAGTCTTCCAGCGTCTTCTTCTCTGGTAATAAACTACAGCAGTCTTCCAGTTTCTTCTTCTCTGGTAATAAACTACACCAGTCTTCCAGCGTCTTCTTCTCTGGTAATAAACTACACCAGTCTTCCAGTGTCTTCTTCTCTGGTAATAAACTACACCAGTCTTCCAGTGTCTCCTTCTCTGGTAATAAACTACACCAGTCTTCCAACGTCTTCTTCTCTGGTAATAAACTACACCAGTCTTCCAACGTCTTCTTCTCTGGTAATAAACTACACCAGTCTTCCAGTTTCTTCTTCTCTGGTAATAAACTACACCAGTCTTCCAACTTTTTTTCAGACACTGTTATGATTCCTGAGGGAAATTATGGCACTGCAGTCTTTCACCATCTGTGTACTGTATGTATCAGAGAGCAGTGGGCTGCAGTCTTGAAGTGCCCGACACCTCCCCTGCCCGACACCTCCCCTGCCCGACACCCCCCCTGCCCGACACCCCCCTGCCCGACACCTCCCCTGCCCGACACCTCCCCTGCCCGACACCCCCCCTGCCCCCCTGCCCGACCCCTCCCCTGCCCGACACTCCCCTGCCCGACACCTCCCCTGCCCGACCCCACCCCTGCCCGACCCCCCTGCCCGGCCCCCCCTGCCCGACACCCTCCCCTGCCCGGCCCCCCCCCCCTGCCCGACACCCCCCCTGCCCCAGCCCTCCCCCTGCCCGACACCCCTCCCTGCCCGACACTTCCCCTGCCCGACACCTCCCCTGCCCGACACTCCTCCCTGCCCGAGCCACTTCCCCTGCCCGACACCCTGACCCCCCTGCCCGACACCTCCCCTGCCCGACACCTCCCCTGCCCGACACCTCCTGCCCGACACTCCCCTGCCCGACACCTCCCCTGCCCGACACCTCCCCTGCCCGACACTTCCCCTGCCCCACCCCCTGCCCGACACTTCCCCTGCCCGACACTCCCCCTGCCAGACACCCCTGCCCGACACCTCACCTGCCCGACACCCCCTGCCAGACACCTCCCCTGCCCGACACCCCCCTGCCCGACACCTCACCTGCCCGACACCCCCCTGCCAGACACCTCCCGTGCCCGACAGCTCACCTGCCCGACACCCCGTTGCCCGAGACCCCCCTGCCAGACACTTCCCCTGCCCGACACCCCCCTGCCCGACACCTCACCTGCCCGACACCCCCCTGCCAGACACCTCACCTGCCCGACACCCCCCTGCCCGGCACCCCTCCTGCCCCGCGAGACCCTCCCTGCCCGACACCTCCCCTGCCCGACACCCCCCCCCTGCCCGACACCCCCCTGCCCGGCCCACCCCCCCTGCCCGACACCCCCCCTGCCCGACCACCTCCCCTGCCCGACACCTCACCTGCCCGAAACCTCCCTGCCCGACACCTCCCCTGCCCGCACACCTCCCCTGCCCGACACCCCCCTGCCCGACACCTCCCTGCCCGACACCCCCCTGCCTGACACCCCCCCCCTGCCCGACACCTCCCTGCCCGACACCCCCCTGCCCGACACCTCCCCTGCCCGACACCCCCCTGCCCGACACCCCCCTGCCCGACACCCCCCCTGCCCGACACCCCCCTGCCCGGGCTGCAGGTGTGGCAGATCGTACCTCAGCATGCGTGACGGGAACAGAACTGATCCCGGCGTTCACGGCGGTCCAGGACCGGGCGGTCAGCACGCAGGCGAAGAGCGGGTACAGGTCTCCGGCTCCCAGTCTCCGGCTGTAGCGCTCCGTCCCGGACATGTCCCCGTTGATCAGAGACATCCACAGACGGCAGTAGTCCATTCGGAAGTCCGGCTGCAGGACCTGGAGGAGGAGACCTCTCATTAGCCCGGACAGTTCGCAACCACAGTCCTGGTCCAGAGTCTGGATGCAGATCCCTGATCCAGTCATCATGTCTTCATCTCTGACAACATTGCAATCGTCTAAACTGGTCTGGATCAGCAGGTCTGAACCGAACCAGTCCCCAGTACAGGTACGAGACCAGTTCCAGTCCAGTTCTGTTACCGAACCAGTTCATGTTCAGGTAAGAGACCATTCCCAGTCCAGGTACAGGACCAGTCCCCAGTACAGGTACGAGACCAGTTCCAGTCCAGTCCTGGTACCGAACCCAGTCCCTGTCCAGGTACAAGACTGTTTCCAATCCAGTCCTGGTCCAGGACCAGGACCAGTCCCAGTCCTGGTCCAGGACCAGTTCCAGTCCAGTCCTGGTACCGAACCAGTCCCTGTCCATGTGCAAGACCAGTTCCAGCCCAGTCCTGGTACCAGACCAGTCCCCTGTCCAGGTACAAGACCAGTTCCAGTCCAGTCCTGGTACCGGAACCAGTCCCTGTCCAGGTCCAGGACCAGTTCCAGTCCAGTCCTGGTACCGAACCAGTCCCTGTCCAGGAACAAGACCAGTTCCAGTCCAGTTCTGGTACCGAAACAATCCCAGTACAGGTACGAGACCAGTTCCAGTCTAGTCCTGGTACTGAACCCAGTCCCTGTCCAGGTGCAAGACCAGTTCCAGTC
>JALJCO010013704.1:27500-60000 GCA_023101725.1 Atherinomorus stipes
GCATTCATGAGGAGGAGACGCATCCATGAGGAGGAGACCCATCCCATGAGGAGGAGACGCATCCATGAGGAGGAGACGCATCCATGAGGAGGAGACGCATTCATGAGGAGGAGACGCATCCATGAGGAGGAAACGCATCCATGAGGAGGAAACGCATTCATGAGGAGGAGACGCATCCATGAGGAGGAGACCCATCCATGAGGAGGAGACGCATTCATAAGGAGACGCATCCATGAGGAGGAGACGCATCCATAAGGAGGAGACGCATCCATGAGGAGGAGACGATTCATAAGGAGACGCATCCATGAGGAGGAGACGATCCATGAGGAGGAGACGCATCCATGAGGGGGAGTCGCATCCATGAGGAGGAGACGCATCTATGAGGAGGAGACGCATCCATGAGGAGGAGACGCATCCATGAGGAGGAGACGCATTCATAAGGAGAGGCATCCATGAGGGAGGAGACGCATTCATGAGGAGGAGACGCATCCATGAGGAGGAGACGCATCCATGAGGGAGGAGACGCATTCATAAGGAGACGCATCCATGAGGAGGAGACGCATCCATGAGGAGGAGACGCATTCATAAGGAGACACATCCATGAGGAGGAGACCCATCCATGAGGGAGGAGACGCATTCATAAGGAGACGCATCCATGAGGAGGAGACGCATTCATAAGGGAGACCAATCCATGAGGAGGAGACGCATTCATAAGGAGACGCATCCATGAGGAGGAGACGCATTCATAAGGAGACGCATCCATGAGGAGGAGACGCATCCATGAGGAGGGGACGCATCCATGAGGGGGAGACGCATTCATGAGGAGGGAGACGCATTCATGAGGAGGGAGACGCATCCATGAGGAGGAGACGCATCCATGAGGAGGAGACGCATCCATGAGGAGGAGACCCATCCATGAGGAGGAGACGCATTCATAAGGAGACGCATCCATGAGGAGGAGACGCATCCATGAGGAGGAGACGCATTCATAAGGAGGAGACGCATCCATGAGGGAGGGAGACGCATTCATAAGGAGACGCATCCATGAGGAGGAGACGCATCCATGAGGAGGAGACGCATTCATAAGGAGACGCATCCATGAGGGGGAGACGCATTCATAAGGAGGAGACGCATTCATAAGGAGGAGACGCATCCATGAGGAGGGAGACGCATTCATAAGGAGACGCATCCATGAGGAGGAGACGCATTCATAAGGAGACGCATCCATGAGGAGGAGACCCATCCATGAGGAGGAGACGCATTCATAAGGAGACGCATCCATGAGGAGGAGACGCATCCATGAGGAGGAGACGCATTCATAAGGAGACGCATCAATGAGGAGGAGACGCATCCATGAGGAGGAGACGCATTCATAAGGAGACGCATCCATGAGGAGGAGACCCATCCATGAGGAGGAGACGCATTCATAAGGAGACGCATCCATGAGGAGGAGACGCATTCATAAGGAGACGCATCCATGAGGAGGAGACCCATCCATGAGGAGGAGACGCATTCATAAGGAGACGCATCCATGAGGAGGAGACGCATTCATAAGGAGACGCATCCATGAGGAGGAGACGCATCCATGAGGAGGAGACGCATTCATAAGGAGACGCATCCATGAGGAGGAGACGCATCCATGAGGGGGAGACGCATTCATGAGGAGGAGACGCATTCATAAAGAGGAGACGCATTCATGAGGAGGAGACGCATCCATAAGGAGGAGACGCATTCATGAGGAGGAGACGCATTCATAAGGAGACGCATCCATGAGGAGGAGACGCATCCATGAGGAGGAGACGCATCCATGAGGAGGAGACGCATCCATGAGGGGAAGACGCATCCATGAGGAGGTCGCATCCATGAGGAGGAGACGCATACATGAGGAGGAGACGCATCCATGAGGAGGAGACGCATCCATGAGGAGGAGACGCATCCATGAGGAGGAGTCGCATCCATGAGGAGGAGACGCATACATGAGGAGGAGACGCATACATGAGGAGGAGACGCATCCATGAGGAGGAGACGCATCCATGAGGGGGAGACGCATCCATGAGGGGGAGACGCATCCATGAGGAGGAGACGCATCCATGAGGAGGAGATGCATCCAGGAGGGGGAGACGCATTCATGAGGGGGAGACGCATTCATGAGGAGGAGACGCATTCATGAGGAGGAGACGCATCCATGAGAAGGAGATGCATCCATGAGGGGGAGACGCATCCATGAGGAGGAGACGCATTCATGAGGAGGAGACGCATCCATGAGGAGGAGATGCATCCATGAGGAGGAGATGCATCCATGAGGAGGGAGACGCATTCATGAGGAGGAGACGCATCCATGAGGAGGAGATGCATCCATGAGGGGGAGACGCATTCATGAGGGGGAGACGCATCCATGAGGGGGAGACGCATCCATGAGGAGGAGACGCATCCATGAGGAGGAGACGCATCCATGAGGGGGAGACGCATTCATGAGGACGAGACGCATCCATGAGGGGGAGACGCATCCATGAGGAGGAGACGCATCCATGAGGAGGAGACGCATCCATGAGGAGGAGACGCATCCATGAGGGGAAGACGCATCCATGAGGGGGAGACGCATCCATGAGGAGGAGACGCATCCATGAGGGGGAGACGCATCCATGAGGAGGAGACGCATCCATGAGGGGGAGACGCATCCATGACGAGGAGACGCATCCATGACGAGGAGACGCATCCATGACGAGGAGACGCATCTATGAGGGGGAACCGTCTCCATGAGGAGGAACCGTCTCCATGTAGAAGTACCGTCTCCATGAGGAGGAACCGTCTCCATGTAGAAGTACCGTCTCCATGAGGAGGAGATGTCTCCATGAGGAAGAACCGTCTCCATGAGGAAGAACCGTCTTCATGAGGAAGAACCGTCTCCATGAGGAGGAACCGTCTCCGTGAGGAGGAACCGTCTCCATGAGGAGTAACGGTCTCCGTGAGGAGTAACAGTCTCCATGAGGAAGAACCTTCTCCATGAGGAGGAGACGTCTCCATGAGGAAGAACCGTCTTCATGAGGAAGAACCGTCTTCATGAGGAAGAACCGTCTCCGTGAGGAGGAACCGTCTCCATGAGGAGGAGACGTCTCCGTGAGGAAGAACCGTCTTCATGAGGAAGAACCGTCTCCGTGAGGAAGAACCGTCTCCGTGAGGAGGAACCGTCTCCGTGAGGAGGAACCATCTCCATGAGGAGTAACGGTCTCCATGAGGAAGAACCGTCTCCGTGAGGAGGAACCGTCTCCGTGAGGAGGAACCGTCTCCATGAGGAGTAACGGTCTCCATGAGGAAGAACCGTCTCCGTGAGGAGGAACGGTCTCCATGAGGAAGAACCGTCTCCGTGAGGAAGAACCGTCTCCGTGAGGAAGAACCGTCTCCGTGAGGAGGAACCGTCTCCGTGAGGAGGAACCGTCTCCGTGAGGAGGAACCGTCTCCGTGAGGAAGAACCGTCTCCGTGAGGAGGAACTGTCTCCGTGAGGAGGAACTGTCTCCGTGAGGAAGAACCGTCTCCATGAGGAAGAACCGTCTCCATGAGGAAGAACCGTCTCCATGAGGAGTAACGGTCTCCATGAGGAGTAACGGTCTCCATGTAGAAGTACCGTCTATATGAGGAAGAACCGTCTCTGTGAGGAGGAGATGTCTCCGTGAGGAAGAACCGTCTCCATGAGGAAGAACCGTCTCCATGAGGAAGAACCGTCTCCGTGAGGAAGAACCGTCTCCATGAGGAGGAACCGTCTCCATGAGGAGTAACGGTCTCCATGAGGAAGAACCGTCTCCGTGAGGAGGAACGGTCTCCATGAGGAAGAACCGTCTTCATGAGGAAGAACCGTCTCCGTGAGGAAGAACCGTCTCCGTGAGGAAGAACCGTCTCCGTGAGGAGGAACCGTCTCCGTGAGGAGGAACCGTCTCCGTGAGGAGGAACCGTCTCCGTGAGGAAGAACCGTCTCCTTGAGGAGTAACGGTCTCCTTGAGGAGGAACTGTCTCCGTGAGGAGGAGATGTCTCCGTGAGGAAGAACCGTCTCCATGAGGAGGAGATGTCTCCGTGAGGAAGAACCGTCTCCATGAGGAAGAACCGTCTCCATGAGGAAGAACCGTCTCCATGAGGAAGAACCGTCTCCATGAGGAAGAACCGTCTCCATGAGAAAGAACCGTCTCCATGAGGAGGAACCGTCTCCATGAGGAAGAACCGTCTCCATGAGGAAGAACTGTCTCCATGAGGAGGAACGGTCTCCATGAGGAAGAACCGTCTCCATGAGGAAGAACCGTCTCCATGAGGAGGAACTGTCTCCATGAGGAAGAACTGTCTCCATGAGGAAGAACCGTCTCCATGAGGAAGAACCGTCTCCATGAGGAAGAACCGTCTCCATGAGGAAGAACCGTCTCCATGAGGAGTAACGGTCTCCATGAGGAAGAACTGTCTCCATGAGGAGTAACGGTCTCCATGAGGAAGAACTGTCTCCATGAGGAGGAACCGTCTCCATGTAGAAGTACCGTCTATATGAGGAAGAACCGTCTCCATGAGGAAGAACCGTCTCCATGAGGAGTAACGGTCTCCATGAGGAGTACCGGTCTCCCTTGAGGAAGAACTGTCTCCATGAGGAAGAACTGTCTCCATGAGGAAGGAACTGTCTCCAATGAGGAAGAACTGTCTCCAATGAGAAAGAACCGTCTCCATGAGGAAGGAACTGTCTCCATGAGGAAGAACTGTCTCCATGAGGAGGAACCGTCTCCATGTAGAAGTACCGTCTCCATGTAGAAGTACCGTCTCTATGAGGAAGAACTGTCTCTATGAGGAGAACCGTCTCCATGAGGAGTAACGGTCTCCATGAGGAAGAACTGTCTCCATGAGGAAGTAACTGTCTCTATGAGAAAGAACTGTCTCCATGAGGAGGAACCGTCTCCATGTAGAGGAAGAACTGTCTCAATGAGAAAGAACTGTCTCAATGAGGAAGAACTGTCTCATGAGGAAGAACCGTCTCCATGAGGAAGTACCGTCTCCATGAGGAAGAACTGTCTCCATGAGGAAGAACTGTCTCCATGAGGAGGAACCGTCTCCATGTGAGGAAGTACCGTCTATATGAGGAAGAACTGTCTCCATTAGGAGGAGACGTCTCCATGAGGAGGAACCGTCTCCATGAGGAAGAACCGTCTCCATTAGGAGGAGACGTCTCCTCCTCCGTCTCCTACCTGGTACAGGCCGTGGTCCAGCAGGACGATCTCTGTTTTCTTGCTGCGGGGACATTTTCTGACCAGGACGTTTCCGGGATGTGGGTCACAGTGGACGAAGCCGTGGACAAAGATCATCTCGCTGTACATCTTCCCCAGGTTCTCGGAGATCTGGAGTAAGAGGAGGACGAAGGTCAACAACATCTGGTCTCATTGGTGGAGCCTCCATCCGTCTTCATGCTGACCAGATTCTACTGTAAACACTTACAGCTGCTGACGAAATGGTTTAGGATCAGACCCCGATCAGATCAAGATCCAGATTCTGATCAGATCCAGATCAGATCAGATCAGACCAGATCAGATCAAGATCCAGATTCTGATCAGATCCAGATCAGATCAGACCCAGATCAGATCAAGATCCAGATTCTGATCAGATCCAGATCAGATCAGACCCAGATCAGATCAAGATCCAGATACTGATCAGATCCAGATCAGATCAGACCCAGATCAGATCAAGATCCAGATTCTGATCAGATCCAGATCAGATCAGACTCAGACCAGATCAGATCAAGATCCAGATTCTGATCAGATCCAGATCAGATCAGACCCAGATCAGATCAAGATCCAGATTCTGATCAGATCCAGATCAGATCAGACCCAGATCAGATCAAGATCCAGATACTGATCAGATCCAGATCAGATCAGACCCAGATCAGATCAAGATCCAGATTCTGATCAGATCCAGATCAGATCAGATCAGACCAGATCAGATCAAGATCCAGATTCTGATCAGAAGATCAGATCAGATCAGACCAGATCAGATCAAGATCCAGATTCTGATCAGATCCAGATCAGATCAGATCAGACCAGATCAGATCCAGATTCTGATCAGATCAAGATCAGATCAGATCAGACCAGATCAGATCAAGATCCAGATTCTGATCAGATCCAGATCAGATCAGATCAAGATCCAGATTCTGATCAGATCCAGATCAGATCAGACCCAGATCAGATCAAGATCATGATTCTGATCAGATCCAGATCAGATCAGACCCCGATCAGATCAAGATCCAGATTCTGATCAGATCCAGATCAGATCAGACCCAGATCAGATCAAGATCCAGATTCTGATCAGATCCAGATCAGATCAGACCCAGATCAGATCAAGATCCAGATCAGATCAGATCAGACCCAGATCAGATCTGATCCAGATTCTAATCAGATCCAGATCAGATCAGACCCAGATCAGATCAAGATCCAGATTCTGATCAGATCCAGATCAGATCAGACCCAGATAAGATCAAGATCCAGATTCTGATCAGATCCAGATCAGATCAGATCAGACCCAGATCAGATCCAGATTCTGATCAGATCAGACCCAGACCAGACCCAGATCAGATCAGATCCAGATTCTGATCAGATCCAGATCAGATCAGATCAGACCCAGATCAGATCAGATCCAGATTCTGATCAGACCCAGATCAGATCAGACCCAGATTAGACCCAGATCAGATCAAGATCCAGATTCTGATCAGATCCAGATCAGATCCAGATCCAGATTCTGATCAGATCCAGATCAGATCAGATCAGACCCAGATCAGATCAGATCCAGATTCTGATCAGATCCAGATCAGATCAGATCAGATCAGACCCAGATCCAGATTCTGATCAGATCCAGATCAGATCAGACCCAGATCAGATCAGATCAGATCCTGATCAGATCCAGATCAGATCCTGATCCAGATCAGATCCAGATCCTGGACCAGGTCCTTTGTTTCCGACGGTGTCTTTTAGATCAGGTCACCTTTCCCTCCATCATCTCCCTCCCTCTGTTTCTCCGTCTCCATCCTCACCTCGTTGACATCGATGTCGTGCGTCCTCATGTAGTCCCGGTCGTTGACTTGTCCCCCCTCGGCGAAGTCCATGGTCAGGATCCTCTTCGTGGACAGATCCCAGTGGATGGAGGGAACCTGCGGAGACGCAGAGACAATAAGAGACATTCAGATACATTCAAAGACGCTCAGAGACTATCAGAGATGATCAGAGACAATAAGAGACACTCAGATACAATAGGAGACACTCAGAGACAACCAGAGACAATAAGAGACACTCAAAGACAACCAAAGACAATCAGAGACATTTACAGACAATCAGAGAGGTTCAGAGACGCTCAGAGACAGCCAGACACAATCAGAGTCAATCAGAGACACTCAGTGACAATCAAAGACGCTCAGAGACAATCAGAGATGCTTAAAGACAATCAGAGACATTCAGAGACAACCGGAGACAATAAGAGACTCTCAGAGACAATAAGAGATTCTAAGAGACAATCAAAGACAATAAGAGACACTTAGAGACACTCAGAGACAATAAAAGATTCTCAGAGACAATAAGAGACACTCAGAGACAATCAGAGTCAATCAAAGACGCTTAAAGACAATCAGAAATGCTCAAAGACAATCAGAGGCATTCAGAGACACTCAGAGAAAATCAGTCAATCAGAGACACTCAATGACGATCAAAGATGCCCAGAGACAATCAGAGATGCTTAAAGACAATCAGAGACACTCAGAGACAATAAGAGACACTCAGAGACAATAAAAGATTTTCAGAGACACTCAGAGACACTCAGAGACACTCAGAGACAATAAGAGACACTCAGAGACAATCAAAGACAATGAGAGACAACGTGTCCCGTCTGATCGTCTCAGATTGGACAGATTGGACACTGCTGGCGGTGTGTTCAGGGACATTAGTGGGGAATTAAACTCCTCTCTGAGATTCATGTCTCATTATTCACCACAGATGCAATTAAATCTGCAGAAGAAGAAGAAGCGGGAGGTAACGGAAATGTCTCTGAGATGAACAACGAAACAAAGACGTCTCATAAAAGCTCTGAAAGGACGGACGAAGACAAAGGACGCAGGAAATTAAATGATAATGGACACGAAGTCCATCTCTGTCTGTCCGTTATTCACCCTGCAGACGGAGCTTCTCAGATGTGTAGATGTGGTCTGGGTCTAGGATGTCTACCTTTAGGAAGGGGAAGCGGGACAGCATGCGGGACACGGTCTCTGCATTGTGTCCCTCGTTCAGGAAGTCCAGCTCCAGCGGCATGTTCTTCTTGGCCTCCTCCACCAACCACATGAAGGCGAAGTCTGGGAACAGCCAATGGACCGCCTTCACCAGGACCTGCAGGAGAAACATGTTTATTCTGCTGTAAATGTGTTTATTCCTGCTGTAAACATGTTTATTTCTGCTGTAAACATGTTTATTCAGCTGTAAATGTGTTTATTTCTGCTGACAAAACATGTTTATTTCTGCTGTAAATGTGTTTATTCTTGCTGTAAACATGTTTATTTCTGCTGTTAATTTGTTTATTCTGCTGTAAATGTTTATTTCTGCTGTAAACATGTTTATTTCTGCTGTAAATGTGTTTATTTCTGCTGTAAATGTGTTTATTTCTGCTGACAAAACATGTTTATTTCTGCTGTAAATGTTTATTTCTGCTGACAAAACATGTTTATTTCTGCTGTAAATGTGTTTATTTCTGCTGTAAATGTGCTTATTTCTGCTGACAAAACATGTTTATTTCTGCTGTAAATGTGTTTATTTCTGCTGACAAAACATGTTTATTTCTGCTGTAAATGTGTTTATTTCTGCTGTAAATGTGCTTATTTCTGCTGACAAAACATGTTTATTTCTGCTGTAAATGTGTTTATTTCTGCTGACAAAACATGTTTATTTCTGCTGTAAATGTGTTTATTCTTGCTGTAAACATGTTTATTTCTGCTGTTAATTTGTTTATTCTGCTGTAAATGTTTATTTCTGCTGTAAATGTGTTTATTCTGCTGTAAACATGTTTATTTCTGCTGTAAACATGTTTATTCCTGCTGTAAACATGTTTATTTCTGCTGTAAACATGTTTATTCCTGCTGTAAACATGTTTATTTCTGCTGTAAACATGTTTATTCAGCTGTAAATGTGTTTATTTCTGCTGACAAAACATGTTTATTTCTGCTGTAAATGTTTATTTCTGCTGTAAACATGTTTATTTCTGCTGTAAATGTGTTTATTTCTGCTGTAAATGTGTTTATTTCTGCTGACAAAACATGTTTATTTCTGCTGTAAATGTTTATTTCTGCTGACAAAACATGTTTATTTCTGCTGTAAATGTGTTTATTTCTGCTGACAAAACATGTTTATTTCTGCTGTAAATGTGTTTATTTCTGCTGACAAAACATGTTTATTTCTGCTGTAAATGTGTTTATTTCTGCTGTAAACATGTTTATTCAGCTGTAAATGTGTTTATTTCTGCTGACAAAACATGTTTATTTCTGCTGTAAATGTGTTTATTCTTGCTGTAAACATGTTTATTTCTGCTGTTAATTTGTTTATTCTGCTGTAAATGTTTATTTCTGCTGTAAACATGTTTATTTCTGCTGTAAATGTGTTTATTTCTGCTGTAAATGTGTTTATTTCTGCTGACAAAACATGTTTATTTCTGCTGTAAATGTTTATTTCTGCTGACAAAACATGTTTATTTCTGCTGTAAATGTGTTTATTTCTGCTGTAAATGTGCTTATTTCTGCTGACAAAACATGTTTATTTCTGCTGACAAAACATGTTTATTTCTGCTGTAAATGTGTTTATTTCTGCTGTAAATGTGCTTATTTCTGCTGTAAATGTGTTTATTTCTGCTGACAAAACATGTTTATTTCTGCTGTAAATGTGTTTATTCTTGCTGTAAACATGTTTATTTCTGCTGTTAATTTGTTTATTCTGCTGTAAATGTTTATTTCTGCTGTAAACATGTTTATTTCTGCTGTAAATGTGTTTATTCTGCTGTAAACATGTTTATTTCTGCTGTAAACATGTTTATTCCTGCTGTAAACATGTTTATTTCTGCTGTAAACATGTTTATTCAGCTGTAAATGTGTTTATTTCTGCTGACAAAACATGTTTATTTCTGCTGTAAATGTTTATTTCTGCTGTAAACATGTTTATTTCTGCTGTAAATGTGTTTATTTCTGCTGTAAATGTGTTTATTTCTGCTGACAAAACATGTTTATTTCTGCTGTAAATGTTTATTTCTGCTGACAAAACATGTTTATTTCTGCTGTAAATGTGTTTATTTCTGCTGACAAAACATGTTTATTTCTGCTGTAAATGTGTTTATTTCTGCTGACAAAACATGTTTATTTCTGCTGACAAAACATGTTTATTTCTGCTGTAAATGTGTTTATTCTTGCTGTAAACATGTTTATTTCTGCTGTTAATTTGTTTATTCTGCTGTAAATGTTTATTTCTGCTGTAAACATGTTTATTTCTGCTGTAAATGTGTTTATTTCTGCTGACAAAACATGTTTATTTCTGCTGTAAATGTGTTTATTCTTGCTGTAAACATGTTTATTTCTGCTGTTAATTTGTTTATTCTGCTGTAAATGTTTATTTCTGCTGTAAACATGTTTATTTCTGCTGTAAACATGTTTATTCTGCTGTAATTGTGTTTATTTCGGCTGTAAATGTGTTTATTTCTGCTGTAAATGTGTTTATTTCTGTTGTAAATGTGTGTATTTCTGCTGTAAACATGTTTATTTCTGCTGTAAATGTGTTTATTTCTGCTGTAAACATATTTCTGCTGTAAATGTGTTTATTTCTGCTGTAAATGTGTTTATTTCTGCTGACAAAACATGTTTATTTCTGCTGTAAATGTTTATTTCTGCTGACAAAACATGTTTATTTCTGCTGTAAATGTGTTTATTTCTGCTGTAAATGTGCTTATTTCTGCTGACAAAACATGTTTATTTCTGCTGTAAATGTGTTTATTTCTGCTGACAAAACATGTTTATTTCTGCTGTAAATGTGTTTATTTCTGCTGTAAATGTGCTTATTTCTGCTGACAAAACATGTTTATTTCTGCTGTAAATGTGTTTATTTCTGCTGACAAAACATGTTTATTTCTGCTGTAAATGTGTTTATTCTTGCTGTAAACATGTTTATTTTCTGCTGTTAATTTGTTTATTCTGCTGTAAATGTTTATTTCTGCTGTAAACATGTTTATTTCTGCTGTAAATGTGTTTATTCTGCTGTAAACATGTTTATTTCTGCTGTAAACATGTTTATTCCTGCTGTAAACATGTTTATTTCTGCTGTAAACATGTTTATTCCTGCTGTAAACATGTTTATTTCTGCTGTAAACATGTTTATTCAGCTGTAAATGTGTTTATTTCTGCTGACAAAACATGTTTATTTCTGCTGTAAATGTTTATTTCTGCTGTAAACATGTTTATTTCTGCTGTAAATGTGTTTATTTCTGCTGTAAATGTGTTTATTTCTGCTGACAAAACATGTTTATTTCTGCTGTAAATGTTTATTTCTGCTGACAAAACATGTTTATTTCTGCTGTAAATGTGTTTATTTCTGCTGACAAAACATGTTTATTTCTGCTGTAAATGTGTTTATTTCTGCTGACAAAACATGTTTATTTCTGCTGTAAATGTGTTTATTTCTGCTGTAAACATGTTTATTCAGCTGTAAATGTGTTTATTTCTGCTGACAAAACATGTTTATTTCTGCTGTAAATGTGTTTATTCTTGCTGTAAACATGTTTATTTCTGCTGTTAATTTGTTTATTCTGCTGTAAATGTTTATTTCTGCTGTAAACATGTTTATTTCTGCTGTAAATGTGTTTATTTCTGCTGTAAATGTGTTTATTTCTGCTGACAAAACATGTTTATTTCTGCTGTAAATGTTTATTTCTGCTGACAAAACATGTTTATTTCTGCTGTAAATGTGTTTATTTCTGCTGTAAATGTGCTTATTTCTGCTGACAAAACATGTTTATTTCTGCTGACAAAACATGTTTATTTCTGCTGTAAATGTGTTTATTTCTGCTGTAAATGTGCTTATTTCTGCTGTAAATGTGTTTATTTCTGCTGACAAAACATGTTTATTTCTGCTGTAAATGTGTTTATTCTTGCTGTAAACATGTTTATTTCTGCTGTTAATTTGTTTATTCTGCTGTAAATGTTTATTTCTGCTGTAAACATGTTTATTTCTGCTGTAAATGTGTTTATTCTGCTGTAAACATGTTTATTTCTGCTGTAAACATGTTTATTCCTGCTGTAAACATGTTTATTTCTGCTGTAAACATGTTTATTCCTGCTGTAAACATGTTTATTTCTGCTGTAAACATGTTTATTCAGCTGTAAATGTGTTTATTTCTGCTGACAAAACATGTTTATTTCTGCTGTAAATGTTTATTTCTGCTGTAAACATGTTTATTTCTGCTGTAAATGTGTTTATTTCTGCTGTAAATGTGTTTATTTCTGCTGACAAAACATGTTTATTTCTGCTGTAAATGTTTATTTCTGCTGACAAAACATGTTTATTTCTGCTGTAAATGTGTTTATTTCTGCTGACAAAACATGTTTATTTCTGCTGTAAATGTGTTTATTTCTGCTGACAAAACATGTTTATTTCTGCTGTAAATGTGTTTATTCTTGCTGTAAACATGTTTATTTCTGCTGTTAATTTGTTTATTCTGCTGTAAATGTTTATTTCTGCTGTAAACATGTTTATTTCTGCTGTAAATGTGTTTATTTCTGCTGACAAAACATGTTTATTTCCGCTGTAAATGTGTTTATTCTTGCTGTAAACATGTTTATTTCTGCTGTTAATTTGTTTATTCTGCTGTAAATGTTTATTTCTGCTGTAAACATGTTTATTTCTGCTGTAAACATGTTTATTCTGCTGTAATTGTGTTTATTTCGGCTGTAAATGTGTTTATTTCTGCTGTAAATGTGTTTATTTCTGTTGTAAATGTGTGTATTTCTGCTGTAAACATGTTTATTTCTGCTGTAAATGTGTTTATTTCTGCTGTAAACATATTTCTGCTGTAAATGTGTTTATTTCTGCTGTAAATGTGTTTATTTCTGCTGACAAAACATATTTCTGCTGTAAATGTGTTTATTCCTGCTGTAAACATGTTTATTTCTGCTGTAAACATGTTTATTTCTGCTGTAAATGTGTTTATTTATGCTGTAAACATGTTTATTTATGCTGTAAACATGTTTATTCTGCTGTCAATGTGTATTTCTGCTGTAAACATGTTTATTCTGCTGTAAACATGTTTATTTCTGCTGTTAATTTGTTTATTCTGCTGTAAATGTTTATTTCTGCTGTAAACATGTTTATTCTGCTGTAAATGTGTTTATTTATGCTGTAAACATGTTAATTCTGCTGTAAATGTGCTTATTTCTGCTGTAAATGTGTTTATTTCTGCAGTAAACAATCTTTTTCTGCTGTAAACATGTTTATTTCTGCTGTAAATGTGTTTATTTCTGCTGTAAATATGTTTATTCTGCTGTAAATGTGTTTATTTCTGCTGTAAAGATGTTAATTCTGCTGTAAATGTGCTTATTTCTGCTGTAAATGTGTTTATTTCTGCAGTAAACAATCTTATTCTGCTGTAAACATGTTTATTTCTGCTGTAAACATGTTTATTTCTGCTGTAAATGTGTTTATTCTGCTGTAAAAAATCTTATTCTGCTGTAAACATGTTTATTTCTGCTGTAAATGTGTTTATTTCTGCTGTAAACATGTTTATTCTGCTGTGAACATGTTTATTTGTGCTGTAAATGTTTATTTCTGCTGTAAACATGTTTATTTCTGCTGTAAATGTTTATTTCTGCTGTAAACATGTCTATTCTGCTGTAAATGTGTTTATTTCTGCTGTAAACATGTTTATTCTGCTGTAAATGTTTATTTCTGCTGTAAACATGTTTATTCTGCTGTAAATGTGTTTATTTATGCTGTAAACATGTTTACTTCTGCTGTAAATGTGCTTATTTCTGCTGTAAATGTGTTTATTTCTGCAGTAAACAATCTTATTCTGCTGTAAACATGTTTATTTCTGCTGTAAATGTGTTTATTTCTGCTGTAAACATGTTTATTCTGCTGTAAATGTGTTTATTTCTGCTGTAAATGTGTTTATTTCTGCAGTAAACAATCTTATTCTGCTGTAAACATGTTTATTTCTGCTGTAAACATGTTTATTTCTGCTGTAAATATATTTATGCTGCTGTAACTGTGTTTATTTCTGCTGTAAAAGATCTTATTCTGCTGTAAACATGTTTATTCTGCTGTAAACATGTTTATTTCTGCTGTAAATGTGTTTATTTCTGCTGTAAACATGTTAATTCTGCTGTAAACATGTTTATTTCTGCTATTAACATGTTTATTCTGCTGTAAATATGTTTATTCTGCTGTAAACATGTTTATTCTGCTGTAAATATGTTTATTCTGCTGTAAACATGTTTATTCTGCTGTAAACATGTTTATTCTGCTGTAAATATGTTTATTCTGCTGTAAACATGTTTATTCTGCTGTAAACATGTTTATTTCTGCTGTAAACATGTTTATTCTGCTGTAAACATTTTTATTTGTGCTGTGAAGCTGGTCTTTTTTAACACGGCCATCTAAGGGGGGCTGGCTCTGTCTGGAGCCCCTGGTGGATTAAGAGTGAACTACAAATATTCCAGACTGTATTCCGGATCCGGACTTTCGTACGGATCCTGCAGCGGTTCATGGATCGGAACCTGGTCCGGTACGCTGGTCTCCTGAGTGTGAAGATGTGATGATGTCAGCTGGTCCGGGTCGAACCAGCAGGACTGGACGTCTCTGCAGGACACTCACCTCTATCACCATGATGTCCTTGGAGCTTTGTGTCTGGACCTTGGGGTGCTGGACCTTGACGGCGACAGTCCTCCCATCATGCAGCACTGCTTTGTGGACCTGAGCTAAAGAGGCTGCACCCTGAGGTTTCGTCTCAAAGGAGACGAACAGCTCCGACAGCTGGGGGACAGAGAAGGACAAAGGATGAACGGAAGGAGAAAAGTGGTGGACACGTGTCTCAGCCACTGACAGGATCAGACGTCACCTGCCGTCACACATCTTTTTAGGATTATAGATGGGATTTTTTAACCCATAAAGGTCTCTTTTTACAGATCTAGAGGACCTGAATGGAGGAACCCACATCTGGAACACAACGATCCATAAAACACCATCACTATCCCATCTTCATCATCACAACATCACCATCACTACGATGCTGCTAAGAGACCTCCATGTAGACCTGGACATGAGGATGAAGACACTTCTGTCCAACTTTACACCAATCACAGAGCTTCAATTAACGGTAATGTCCAATCGGGAGCAGCCAAAGATCAACATAATGTCTGGATGCTGACTGGGATTAAAGGTTCTTATGCTGACTGGGATTAAAGGTTCTGATGCTGACTGGGATTAAAGGTTCTGGATGCTGACTGGGATTAAAGGTTCTGATGCTGACTGGGATTAAAGGTTCTGGATGCTGACTGGGATTAAAGGTTCTGATGCTGACTGGGATTAAAGGTTCTGGATGCTGACTGGGATTAAAGGTTCTGATGCTGACTGGGATTAAAGGTTCTGATGCTGACTGGGATTAAAGGTTCTGATGCTGACTGGGATTAAAGGTTCTGATGCTGACTGGGATTAAAGGTTCTAGATGCTGACTCGGATTAAAGGTTCTGATGCTGACTGGGATTAAAGGTTCTAGATGCTGACTGGGATTAAAGGTTGTGATGTGACTGGGATAAAAAGTTCTAGATGCTGACTGGGATTAAAGGTTCTGATGCTGACTGGGATTAAAGGTTCTGATGCTGACTGGGATTAAAGGTTCTGATGCTGACTGGGATTAAAAGTTCTAGATGCTGACTGGGATTAAAGGTTCTGATGCTGACTGGGATTAAAGGTTCTGATGCTGACTGGGATTAAAGGTTCTGATGCTGACTGGGATTAAAGGTTCTAGATGCTGACTCGGATTAAAGGTTCTGATGCTGACTGGGATTAAAAGTTCTAGATGCTGACTGGGATTAAAGGTTCTGATGCTGACTGGGATTAAAGGTTATGATGCTGACTGGGATTAAAGGTTCTGATTCTGACTGGGATTAAAGGTTCTAGATGCTGACTCGGATTAAAGGTTCTGGTGCTGACTGGGATTAAAGGTTCTGATGCTGACTGGGATTAAAAGTTCTAGATGCTGACTGGGATTAAAGGTTCTGATGCTGACTGGGATTAAAGGTTCTGATGCTGACTGGGATTAAAGGTTCTAGATGCTGACTGGGATTAAAGGTTCTGATGCTGACTGGGATTAAAGGTTCTAGATGCTGACTCGGATTAAAGGTTCTGATGCTGACTGGGATTAAAGGTTCTGATGCTGACTGGGATTAAAGGTTCTGATGCTGACTGGGATTAAAGGTTCTGGTGCTGACTGGGATTAAAGGTTCTAGATGCTGACTGGGATTAAAAGTTCTAGATGCTGACTGGGATTAAAGGTTCTGATGCTGACTGGGATTAAAGGTTCTGATGCTGACTGGGATTAAAGGTTCTAGATGCTGACTGAGATCAAAGGTTCTAGATGCTGACTGGGATTAAAGGTTCTGATGCTGACTGGGATTAAAGGTTCTGATGCTGACTGGGATTAAAGGTTCTGGATGCTGACTGGGATTAAAGGTTCCGATGCTGACTGGGATTAAAGGTTGTGATGTGACTGGGATTAAAGGTTCTGGATGCTGACTGGGATTAAAGGTTCCGATGCTGACTGGGATTAAAGGTTCTGATGTGACTGGGATTAAAGGTTCTGATGCTGACTGGGATTAAAGGTTCTGATGTAACTGGGATTAAAGGTTCTGATGTGACTGGGATTAAAGGTTGTGATGTGACTGGGATTAAAGGTTCTGGTGCTGACTGGGATTAAAGGTTCTGATGCTGACTGGGATTAAAGGTTCTGATGCTGACTGGGATTAAAGGTTCTGATGTGACTGGGATTAAAGGTTCTGATGCTGACTGGGAATAAAGGTTCTGGTGCTGACTGGGATTAAAGGTTCTGATGCTGACTGGGATTAAAGGTTCTGATGTGACTGGGATTAAAGGTTCTGATGTAACTGGGATTAAAGGTTCTGATGTGACTGGGATTAAAGGTTCTGATGCTGACTGGGATTAAAGGTTCTGATGTAACTGGGATTAAAGGTTCTGATGTGACTGGGATTAAAGGTTCTGATGCTGACTGGGATTAAAGGTTCTGATGTGACTGGGATTAAAGGTTCTGATTTAACTGGGATTAAAGGTTGTGATGGTTTAGATTAGTTTTCAGGCTTTTTCCGTCCTCTCCTTCTCCAGTTTTCATGTTTTCCTCTGCAGGTGCTCATCGGGTCGGTTCCCCCCGTTCTCCGTGGGGGCGTCATCATCCCTGAAAAGCCGGTAATGAAGCTGTTGTGTGTGGAACGCGGAGCCGGCTGAATGTGAATGTCTGGAGAAGAAGAGCTGCTGATGAGTTTCCGTTCCGCTGCACAGCCTCCTCCTCCAAACGTGGATATTGTGTGCAGGCGGAGCGCCGTGCTGCTTTCAGCACCGTTTGTGGCGACATATGCATTCCCGCTGCGCCTGGATCCTGAGCGCTTCGCTGCCGTTCTGGCCAGCAAAGCTGCTGAGCAGCCAGCTCCTGCAATATGTCGTTAGGAGAAGCGCTGCTCTGAGCCGGTGTTGGGGAGGGACACCAGGAAACGCCGGTGCATCGTGGGAGTTTGGGGTCTGGTCAAAGCGGGTGGAGTAAGTGTGGGGACATCTGTGGTCACTGCGTTTCAGGAAGCGGGGGCGGCTCCAAAAACCACGACAGGAGCTGCTGCCGTGTTTGCTGAGCTCGTTTATCAGGTCTGGAGGTGTCAGGGTGTAGTTGTAGAGGCCGGGGGGGGGGGGGGGGGGGGGGGGGTCAGACCACGGACGTTGGTGTGGAGAGGGGGGCAGACATGCTGGAGGAAATCAACCAGAAATCATCGACAGATAAAAAACAAAGCATGAAGGATTTCCCCCTTTCCTCCTACCGATACCAGTCCAGAGATGTTCCGATACCAGTCCAGATATGTTCCGATACCAGTCCAGGGATGTTCCGATACCAGTCCAGATATGTTCCGATACCAGTCCAGAGATGCTCTGATACCAGTCCAGAGATGTTCCGATACCAGTCCAGAGATGCTCCGATACCAGTCCAGAGATGTTCCGATACCAGTCCAGGGATGTTCCGATACCAGTCCAGAGATGTTCCGATACCAGTCCAGAGATGCTCCGATACCAGTCCAGAGATGTTCCGATACCAGTCCAGGGATGTTCCGATACCAGTCCAGAGATGCTCCGATACCAGTCCAGAGATGTTCCGATACCAGTCCAGAGATGCTCCGATACCAGTACAGAGATGTTCCGATACCAGTACAGAGATGTTCCGATACCAGTCCAGAGATGCTCCGATACCAGTCCAGAAATGTTCCGATACCAGTCCAGAGATGTTCCGATACCAGTCCAGATATGTTCCGATACCAGTCCAGGGATGTTCCGATACCAGTCCTGATATGTTCCGATACCAGTCCAGAGATGCTCTGATACCAGTCCAGAGATGCTCCGATACCAGTCCAGAGATGCTCCGATACCAGTCCAGAGATGCTCCGATACCAGTCCAGAGATGCTCCGATACCAGTCCAGAGATGCTCCGATACCACTCCAGAGATGTTCCGATACCAGTCCAGATATGTTCCGATACCAGTCCAGATATGTTCCGATACCAGTCCAGATATGTTCAGATACCAGTCCAGATATGTTCCGATACCAGTCCAGAGATGTTCCGATACCAGTCCAGAGATGCTCCGATACCAGTCCAGAGATGTTCCGATACCAGTCCAGAGATGCTCCGATACCAGTCCAGAGATGTTCCGATACCAGTCCAGAGATGCTCTGATACCAGTCCAGAGATGTTCGATACCAGTCCAGAGATGCTCCGATACCAGTCCAGAGATGTTCCGATACCAGTCCAGGGATGTTCCGATACCAGTCCAGAGATGTTCCGATACCAGTCCAGAGATGCTCCGATACCAGTCCAGAGATGTTCCGATACCAGTCCAGGGATGTTCCGATACCAGTCCAGAGATGCTCCGATACCAGTCCAGAGATGTTCCGATACCAGTCCCAGAGATGCTCCGATACCAGTACAGAGATGTTCCGATACCAGTACAGAGATGTTCCGATACCAGTCCAGAGATGCTCCGATACCAGTCCAGAAATGTTCCGATACCAGTCCAGAGATGTTCCGATACCAGTCCAGATATGTTCCGATACCAGTCCAGGGATGTTCCGATACCAGTCCTGATATGTTCCGATACCAGTCCAGAGATGCTCTGATACCAGTCCAGAGATGCTCCGATACCAGTCCAGAGATGCTCCGATACCAGTCCAGAGATGCTCCGATACCAGTCCAGAGATGCTCCGATACCAGTCCAGAGATGCTCCGATACCAGTCCAGATATGTTCCGATACCAGTCCAGATATGTTCCGATACCAGTCCAGATATGTTCCGATACCAGTCCAGATATGTTCAGATACCAGTCCAGATATGTTCCGATACCAGTCCAGAGATGTTCCGATACCAGTCCGAGAGATGCTCCGATACCAGTCCAGAGATGTTCCGATACCAGTCCAGAGATGCTCCGATACCAGTCCAGAGATGTTCCGATACCACTCCAGAGATGTTCCGATACCAGTCCAGATATGTTCCGATACCAGTCCAGATATGTTCCGATACCAGTCCAGAGATGTACCGATACCAGTCCAGAGATGTACCGATACCAGTCCAGAGATGTTCCGATACCAGTCCAGAGATGTATGCTGGTATGCTCCGATACCAGTCCAGATATGTTCCGATACCAGTCCAGAGATGTTCCTATACCAGTCCAGAGATGTTCCGATACCAGTCCAGAGATGTACCGATACCAGTCCAGATATGTTCCGATACCAGTCCAGAGATGTTCCGATACCAGTCCAGAGATGCTCCGATACCAGTCCAGATATGTTCCGATACCAGTCCAGATATGCTCCGATACCAGTCCAGAGATGTTCCGATACCATTCCAGAGATGTTCCGATACCATTCCAGAGATGTTCCGATACCAGTCCAGAGATGTTCCGATACCATTCCAGGTATGTTCCGATACCAGTCCTGATATGTTCCGATACCAGTCCAGATATGTTCCGATACCAGTCCAGAGATGCTCCGATACCAGTCCAGAGATGTTCCGATACCAGTCCAGGGATGTTCCGATACCAGTCCTGATATGTTCCGATACCAGTCCAGGGATGTTCCGATACCAGTCCAGAGATGCTCCGATACCAGTCCAGAGATGTTCCGATACCAGTCCAGAGATGTTCCGATACCAGTCCAGAGATGTTCCGATACCAGTCCAGATATGTTCGATACCAGTCCAGAGATGCTCCGATACCAGTCCAGATATGTTCCGATACCAGTCCAGAGATGCTCCGATACCAGTCCAGAGATGCTCCGATACCAGTCCAGAGATGCTCCGATACCAGTCCTGATATGTTCCGATACCAGTCCTGATATGTTCCGATACCAGTCCAGATATGTTCCGATACCAGTCCAGGGATGTTCCGATACCAGTCCAGGGATGTTCCGATACCAGTCCTGATATGTTCCGATACCAGTCCAGAGATGTTCCGATACCAGTCCAGAGATGCTCCGATACCAGTCCAGAGATGTTCCGATACCAGTCCAGATATGTTCCGATACCAGTCCAGATATGTTCCGATACCAGTCCAGATATGTTCCGATACCAGTCCAGATATGTTCCGATACCAGTACAGAGATGTTCCGATACCAGTCCAGAGATGTTCCGATACCAGTCCAGAGATGTTCCTATACCAGTCCAGAGATGTTCCGATACCAGTCCAGAGATGTACCGATACCAGTCCTGATATGTACCGATACCAGTCCTGATATGTTCCGATACCAGTCCAGAGATGTTCCGATACCAGTCCAGATATGTTCCGATACCAGTCCAGAGATGTTCCGATACCAGTCCAGAGATGTTCCGATACCAGTCCAGAGATGTTCCGATACCAGTCCAGATATGTTCCGATACCAGTCCAGAGATGTTCCGATACCAGTCCGGATATGTTCCGATACCAGTCCAGAGATGTTCCGATACCAGTCCGGAGATGTACCGATACCAGTCCGGAGATGTACCGATACCAGTCCAGAGATGTTCCGATACCAGTCCAGAGATATACCGATACCAGTCCAGAGATGTTCCGATACCAGTCCAGAGATGTTCCGATACCAGAGATGTTCCGATACCAGTCCAAAGATGTTCCGATACCAGTCCGAGATGTTCCGATACCATTCCAGAGATGTTCCGATACCAGTCCAGATATGTTCCGATACCAGTCCAGAAATGTTCCGATACCAGTCCAGAGATGTTCCGATACCAGTCCAGAGATGTTCTGACACCAGTCCAGAGATGTTCCGATACCAGTCCGAGATGTTCCGATACCATTCCAGAGATGTTCCGATACCAGTCCAGATATGTTCCGATACCAGTCCAGAAATGTTCCGATACCAGTCCAGAGATGTTCCGATACCAGTCCAGAGATGTACCGATACCAGTCCAGAGATGTTCCGATACCAGTCCAGAGATGTTCCGATACCAGTCCGGATATGTTCCGATACCAGTCCAGAGATGTACCGATACCAGTCCAGAGATGTACCGATACCAGTCCAGATATGTTCCAATACCAGTCCGGATATGTTCCGAAACCAGTCCAGAGATGTTCAGATACCAGTACTGGTATCAGTGTCTGATACCAGTACTGGTATCTGATGGTATCAGACACTGACACCCTCTGCTGGTGGAGGAGCGGGGGCGGTTGGTGGGGGAGTGACACCCTCTGCTGGTGGAGGAGCGGGGGCGGTTGGTGGGGGGAGTGACACCCTCTGTTGGTGGAGGAGCGGGGGCGGTTGGTGGGGGAGTGAACACCCTCTGCTGGTGGAGGAGCGGGGGCGGTTGGTGGGGGAGTGACACCCTCTGTTGGTGGAGGAGCGGGGGGCGGTTGGTGGGGGAGTGAGCACCCTCTGCTGGTGGAGTAGCGGGGGCGGTTGGTGGGGGAGTGAACACCCTCTGCTGGTGGAGGGAGCGGGGGCGGTTGGTGGGGGAGTGAACACCCTCTGTTGTGGAGGAGCGGGGGAGGTTGGTGGGGGAGTGACACCCTCTGTTGGTGGAGGAGCGGGGGCGGTTGGTGGGGGGAGTGACACCCTCTGCTGGTGGAGGAGCGGGGGCGGTTGGTGGGGGAGTGAACACCCTCTGTTGGTGGAGGAGCGGGGGCGGTTGGTGGGGGAGTGAACACCCTCTGCTGGTGGAGGAGCGGGGGCGGTTGGTGGGGGAGTGACACCCTCTGCTGGTGGAGGAGCGGGGGCGGTTGGTGGGGGAGTGACACCCTCTGCTGGTGGAGGAGCGGGGGCGGTTGGTGGGGGGAGTGAGCACCCTCTGCTGGTGGAGGAGCGGGGGCGGTTGGTGGGGGAGTGACACCCTCTGCTGGTGGAGGAGCGGGGGAGGTTGGTGGGGGAGTGAACACACTCTGCTGGTGGAGGAGCGGGGGGCGGTTGGTGGGGGAGTGAGCACCCTCTGCTGGTGGAGGAGCGGGGGCGGTTGGTGGGGGAGTGACACCCTCTGCTGGTGGAGGAGCGGGGGCGGTTGGTGGGGGAGTGAGCACCCTCTGCTGGTGGAGGAGCGGGGGAGGTTGGTGGGGGAGTGAGCACCCTCTGTTGGTGGAGGAGCGGGGGCGGTTGGTGGGGGAGTGACACCCTCTGCTGGTGGAGGAGCGGGGGAGGTTGGTGGGGGAGTGAGCACCCTCTGTTGGTGGAGGAGCGGGGGCGGTTGGTGGGGGAGTGACACCCTCTGCTGGTGGAGGAGCGGGGGCGGTTGGTGGGGGAGTGAACACCCTCTGCTGGTGGAGGAGCGGGGGCGGTTGGTGGGGGAGTGAGCACCCTCTGCTGGTGAAGGAGCGGGGGCGGTTGGTGGGGGAGTGAGCACCCTCTGCTGGTGGAGGAGCGGGGGCGGTTGGTGGGGGAGTGAGCACCCTCTGCTGGTGAAGGAGCGGGGGCGGTTGGTGGGGGAGTGACACCCTCTGCTGGTGGAGGAGCGGGGGCGGTTGGTGGGGGAGTGACACCCTCTGCTGGTGGAGGAGCGGGGGCGGTTGGTGGGGGAGTGACACCCTCTGTTGGTGGAGGAGCGGGGGCGGTTGGTGGGGGAGTGACACCCTCTGCTGGTGGAGGAGCGGGGGCGGTTGGTGGGGGGAGTGACACCCTCTGTTGGTGGAGGAGCGGGGGCGGTTGGTGGGGGAGTGACACCCTCTGCTGGTGGAGAAGCGGGGGAGGTTGGTGGGGGAGTGATGCACGCCGTCCCGCG
The DNA here is from genome assembly GCA_023101725.1 of Atherinomorus stipes. Taxonomy (NCBI): domain Eukaryota; kingdom Metazoa; phylum Chordata; class Actinopteri; order Atheriniformes; family Atherinidae; genus Atherinomorus; species Atherinomorus stipes. Next base: position 51,035 of record JALJCO010013704.1, read on the forward strand.
GCGTGTCCCTGGATTCCTTGGTGGTGTTTTAGATTCCACGTGGGCCCTCCCGGTCGTCCCCCCCCCATGGCCCGTTGCCTTTCATCGTAGTCACTCCGACCAAACGTCCCAGAAATGACACCTCCCCATTTTGGCAGCAAGTCTGTGCCAGTTGCAGCATTTAGTAGCTGATGAGCCGCGTTTTTGCTGTTTTATCTCCGTTGCGGCCGGTTTTACGGCAGCGCACGGCTGTGATGTCATATCATTGACCTCTGAGATCCGCTCATACATGCATGAAACTATGAAGTAAATGAATGCCTGTGATTTTCAGGATTCCCACTGACGGGGAAAAACCTCAGTATGACTGGTTAAAAAAACACCTCACCAGAATCATTTACTACTTTTTACTACTTTTTACGAGCCGCGGCCCCCCCTGTACTCGAATCAGACACACTGCTGTCCCTGTTCTCCCTGCGTGCACGTTCTCCCACCAGCTCGTGTTGCTAACTCAGCAAGGTCACGTGGAACGTCCCGTAGACCACGTTCAGACGCCGTCGGTGCGTGAGGAAGGTTCCTAAACGAGGATGCTGGTCTGGATGACTCAGGTTACAGAGCCTTGGTGGGTCGAACCCGGACCCAGAGACCAGTTCTGGAGCCACCTGAACCCGAACCCTTCTGCTTTCTGTTACATGTTTGTGTGAACACGTGAAGGTCAGCGGTTTCCATGGCAACCACGTGTTACCCCTGCCCCGCAGCGTCAGGCGGTGTTTCCCTGGTTCAGAGCGGATCGTGTCTGCAGATGCCGGCAGCCTGAGGCCACGCGGAGGTTCCGCAGCTCTAATAACTCCGGTCCCTCAGGAACCCCGTTTAACCTTCAAACCCACTCGCTAATTACTGCGTGTGTTCTGAGTCCACGGAGACGGGGGGAGGAAGATGAGGATGGGGAGGGAGCGCGTACGCTCAGAGGTGTTAAACGCCTGCTGCTGCCACGGCGGAGGTTACGGAACCTGTAATCCCAATCAGTATCAGAACCTGTAATCCCAGTCACATCAGAACCTTTAATCCCAGTCACATCAGAACCTTTATTCCCAGTCAGCATCAGAACCTGTAATCCCAGTCAGCATCAGAACCTGTAATCCCAGTCACATCAGAACCTTTAATCCCAGTCACATCAGAACCTTTAATCCCAGTCAGCATTAGAACCTTTAATCCCAGTCAGCATCAGAACCTTTAATCCCAGTCAGCATCAGAACCTTTAATCCCAGTCAGCATCAGAACCTTTATTCCCAGTCAGCATCAGAACCTTTAATCCCAGTCAGCATCAGAACCTTTAATCCCAGTCAGCATCAGAACCTTTAACCCCAGTCAGCATCTAGAACCTTTAATCCCAGTCAGTATCAGAACCTTTAATCCCAGTCAGCATCAGAACCTTTAGTCACAGTCAGCATCTAGAACCTTCAATCCCAGTCAGCTTCGGAACCTTTAATTCCAGTCAGCATCAGAACCTTTAATTCCAGTCAGCATCAGAACCTTTAGTCCCAGTCAGCATCTAGAACCTTCAATCCCAGTCAGCTTCGGAACCTTTAATCCCAGTCAGCTTCGGAACCTTTAATTCCAGTCAGCATCAGAACCTTTAATTCCAGTCAGCATCCAGAACCTTTAATTCCAGTCAGCATTAGAACCTTTAATCGCAGACAGTATCAGAAGCATGGTGATAGAGGACACTTTGGAAGATGTTGAGGAGTTTTTCGGGTTAAGTGTGAGAAATATTAAAAACAAAAGAAAAAAAAAATTTTTAGACCACAAATAAAAGCATGAAAACGGACGGAGGTCTTCCATGAACATGGACGGAGGTCTTCAATGAACATGGACGGAGGTCTTCCATGTACATGGACGGAGGTCTTCCATGTACATGGACGGAGGTCTTCCATGAACATGGACGGAGGTCTTTCATGAACATGGACGGAGGTCTTCCATGAACATGGACGGAGGTCTTCCATGTACATGGACGGAGGTCTTCCATGTACATGGACGGAGGTCTTCCATGAACATGGACGGAGGTCTTCCATGTACATGGACGGAGGTCTTCCATGTACATGGACGGAGGTCTTCCATGAACATGGACGGAGGTCTTTCATGAACATGGACGGAGGTCTTCCATGAACATGGACGGAGGTCTTCCATGTACATGGACGGAGGTCTTCCATGAACATGGACGGAGGTCTTCCATGTACATGGACGGAGGTCTTCCATGTACATGGACGGAGGTCTTCCATGAACATGGACGGAGGTCTTCCATGTACATGGACGGAGGTCTTCCATGTACATGAACGGAGGTCTTCCATGAACATGGACGGAGGTCTTCCATGTACATGGACGGAGGTCTTCCATGAACATGGACGGAGGTCTTCCATGAACATGGACGGAGGTCTTCCATGAAAATGGACGGAGGTCTTCCATGAACATGGACGGAGGTCTTCCATGTACATGGACGGAGGTCTTCCATGAACATGGACGGAGGTCTTCCATGAACATGGACGGAGGTCTTCCATGAAAATGGACGGAGGTCTTCCATGTACATGGACGGAGGTCTTCCATGAACATGGATGGAGGTCTTCCATGTACATGGACAGAGGTCTTCCATGTACATGGACGGAGGTCTTCCATGTACATGAACGGAGGTCTTCCATGTACACGAACGGAGGTCTTCCATGAACATGGACGGAGGTCTTCCATGTACATGGACGGAGGTCTTCCATGAACTTGGACGGAAGTCTTCCATGAACATGGACGGAGGTCTTCCATGAACATGGACGGAGGTCTTCCATGAACATGGACGGAGGTCTTCCATGTACATGGACGGAGGTCTTCCATGAACATGGACGGAGGTCTTCCATGTACATGGACGGAGGTCTTCCATGTACATGGACGGAGGTCTTCCATGAACATGGACGGAGGTCTTCCATGAACATGGACGGAGGTCTTCCATGAACATGAACGGAGGTCTTCCATGTACATGAACGGAGGTCTTCCATGTACATGGACGGAGGTCTTCCAAAGGACGGAGGTCTTCCATGAACATGGACGGAGGTCTTCCATGTACATGGACGGAGGTCTTCCATGTACATGGACGGAGGTCTTCCATGAACATGGACGGAGGTCTTCCATGAACATGAACGGAGGTCTTCCATGTACATGGACGGAGGTCTTCCAAGGACGGAGGTCTTCCATGAACATGGACGGAGGTCTTCCATGTACATGGACGGAGGTCTTCCATGTACATGGACGGAGGTCTTCCATGAACATGGATGGAGGTCTTCCATGTACATGGACAGAGGTCTTCCATGTACATGGACGGAGGTCTTCCATGTACATGGACGGAGGTCTTCCATGTACATGGACGGAGGTCTTCCATGAACATGGACGGAGGTCTTCCATGAACATGAACGGAGGTCTTCCATGTACATGGACGGAGGTCTTCCAAGGACGGAGGTCTTCCATGAACATGGATGGAGGTCTTCCATGTACATGGACAGAGGTCTTCCATGTACATGGACGGAGGTCTTCCATGTACATGGACGGAGGTCTTCCATGTACATGGACGGAGGTCTTCCATGAACATGAACGGAGGTCTTCCATGTACATGAACGGAGGTCTTCCATGTACATGGACGGAGGTCTTCCAAGGACGGAGGTCTTCCATGAACATGGACGGAGGTCTTCCATGTACATGAACGGAGGTCTTCCATGTACATGGACGGAGGTCTTCCATGTACATGAACGGAGGTCTTCCATGAACATGGACGGAGGTCTTCCATGTACATGGACGGAGGTCTTCCATGTACATGGACGGAGGTCTTCCATGAACATGGACGGAGGTCTTCCATGAACATGGACGGAGGTCTTCCATGAACATGGACGGAGGTCTTCCATGTACATGAACGGAGGTCTTCCATGTACATGGACGGAGGTCTTCCATGAACATGGACGGAGGTCTTCCATGAACATGGACGGAGGTCTTCCATGAACATGGACGGAGGTCTTCCATGAACATGGACGGAGGTCTTCCATGTACATGGACGGAGGTCTTCCATGAACATGGACGGAGGTCTTCCATGTACATGAATGGAGGTCTTCCATGAACATGGACGGAGGTCTTCCATGTACATGGACGGAGGTCTTCCATGTACATGGACGGAGGTCTTCCATGAACATGGACGGAGGTCTTCCATGTACATGGACGGAGGTCTTCCATGAACATGGACGGAGGTCTTCCTTGAACATAGACAGAGGTCTTCCATGAACATAGACGGAGGTCTTCCATGAACATGGACGGAGGTCTTCCATGAACATAGACGGAGGTCTTCCATGAACATGGACGGAGGTCTTCCATGAACATGGACGGAGGTCTTCCATGTACATGGACGGAGGTCTTCCATGAACATGAACGGAGGTCTTCCATGTACATAGACGGAGGTCTTCCATGAACATGGACGGAGGTCTTCCATGTACATGGACGGAGGTCTTCCATGAACATGGACGGAGGTCTTCCATGAACATGGACGGAGGTCTTCCATGAACATGGACGGAGGTCTTCCATGTACATGGACGGAGGTCTTCCATGTACATGGACGGAGGTCTTCCATGTACATGGACGGAGGTCTTCCATGTACATGGACGGAGGTCTTCCATGTACATGGACGGAGGTCTTCCATGTACATGGACGGAGGTCTTCCATGAACATGGACGGAGGTCTTCCATGAACTTGGACGGGAGTCTTCCATGTACATGGACGGAGGTCTTCCATGAACATGGACGGAGGTCTTCCATGAACATGGACGGAGGTCTTCCATGAACATGGACGGAGGTCTTCCATGAACATGGACGGAGGTCTTCCATGTACATGGACGGAGGTCTTCCATGAACATGGACGGAGGTCTTCCATGAACTTGGAACATGAACTGGACGGAGGTCTTCCATGCACATGGACGGAGGTCTTCCATGAACATGGACGGAGGTCTTCCATGAACATGGACGGAGGTCTTCCATGAACATGGACGGAGGTCTTCCATGAACATGGACGGAGGTCTTCCATGAACATGGACGGAGGTCTTCCATGAACATGGACGGAGGTCTTCCATGCCACCAGGTCTCACCTCCTTCCCCAGATCTTCCCGGATGACCTGCTGGATCTCCTCCATGGTGCTCTGAGGAGCCCGGCTGTGGAGCACCTTCAGGGTGGAGGTGTACTCCTCAGGCAGCAGGTAGTCCAGAGCTCCCAGGTGCTGCCCCACCTTGATGAACGTCCCCCGGTTGGCGCAGCAGAGGTCCCGGAGCCGCTCAGCTGATCGCAGATGGACCTGCAGGGCCGGGAGCAGAGAGGAGGACCCGTCACGTCTGGTTATGTTTATCTACTTGTGTTTCTACAGAAACTAAACTCTGGTACAGCTGTGAAAGTGCTTCCTGCTTCCTGATTTCTGATTTTTTCATGTTTGTCCCACTGAAATGTTTCAGATCATCAAACAAATTTGAATAGCAGACAAAGATAAACACAAAGTACACACAAACACAAAATGCAGTTTTTAGATGAAGGTTTTATTAGAGAGGGGGGAAAATCCAAACCTCCATGGTCCTGTATGAAAAAGTGATTCCCCCCCTGTTAAAACATAAAGTAACTGTGGTTTATCGTCTTTGGAAAGCTGAGTTCAGCTTCTATCCACATCCAGGCCTGATTACTGCCACACCTGTTCTCCATCAGAAATCCCTTAAATAGGACCTGCCTGACAAAGTGAAGTAGACCAAAAGATCCTCCAAAGCTAGACATCATGCTGCCATCCAAAGAAATTCAGGAACAAATGAGAAACAAAGTCATTGAGATCTATCAGTCTGGAAAAGGTTCCAAAGCCATTTCTAAAGCTTTGGGACTCCAGAGAACCACAGTGAGAACCATTATCCACAAATGGTGAAAACATGGAACAGTGGTGAACCTTCCCAGGAGGGGCCGGCCGACCAAAATGACCCCAAGAGCACAGCGACGACTCATCCAAGAGGTCACAAAAGACCCCAGAACAACATCCAAGAACTGCAGGCCTCACTTGCCTCAATGAAGGTCAGTGTTCATGACTCCCCCATCAGAAAGAGACTGGGGGGCAAAAATGGCTGCATGGCAGAGTTCCAAGACCAAAACCACTGCTGAGCAAAAAGAACATAAAGGCTCGTCTCAGTTTAGCCAGAAAGCATCTTGATGATCCCCAAGACTTTTGGGAAAATACTCTGGGGACTGACGAGACAAAAGTGGAACTTTCTGGAAGGTGGAGGTCCCATTACATCTGGCGTAAAAGTAACACGGCATTTCAGAAAAGGAACATCATAGCAACAGTAAAACATGGTGGTGGTAGTGTGATGGTCTGGGGCTGTTTTGCTGCTTCAGGACCTGGAAGACTTGCTGTGGTAAATGGAACCATGAATTCTGCTTCTACCAAAAAATCCTGAAGGAGAACGTCCGGCCATCTGTTGGTGACCTCAAGCTGAAGCGCACTTGGGTTCTGCAGCAGAACAATGATCCAGAACACACCAGCAAGTCCACCTCTGAATGGCTTAAGAACAACAACATGAAGACTTTGGAGTGGCCTAGTCAAAGCCCCCACCTGAATCCCATTGAGATGCTGTGGCATGACCTTAAAAAGGCGGTTCATGCTGGAAAAGCCTCCAATGTGGCTGAATTACAACAATTCTGCAAAGATGAGTGGAACAAAATTCCTCCACAGCGCTGTAGAAGACTCACTGCCAGTTATCACAAACGCTTGATGCAGTTGTTGCTGCTAAGGGTGGCATCAGAAAAAATGCACGACATAATCAACCCCCTCTCGGTATCGTCCTATATCGGCCTTAAAAGTGAGTATCGGACATTGGCCACCCCACTGATATCCTTCTTCAAAAACTTCTTTTTTTACAGACTTTAAAACTCCTAAAGACTTTTGGTGGGAAATAATACTGATACACTGCGATATTTTCATATGCTGATATCATATTGACATTTAAAAACGTGGTATCAATCTATTTAACTAACGAAATCTCACCATATTTCAACATTCGTGTAACAAAATCTTGCAAGAATTCACAAAATATTGTGAGATTTTGTAACAGAACGATAAAATCTATCGAGATTTTTTAAGTAAAATAGATCAATTTTTAAATATCAATTTGGTATTGGCATATGAAAATATTGCGATATTTCAGTGTTTAGATACCCCCCCCTCCCCCTATTTTTCAGTGTTGGAAACGGATAATAAAACTGCTGTTTGCAATGACTGCTTATTCTTTTTAGCTTGAATATCGGTATCAATATTGGTTATCGGGCACGTGAGTTTTAAAATATCCGCATATCGGATATCAGCCAAAATTCCAATATTGTGCATCCCTATTAATATTTAAATTTGTGTGATGATCTGAAACATTCAAGTGTGACAAATATGCAAAGAAATAACAAATGAGGGAAGAGGAAACACTTTCAGACAACTGTGTACTCTAGCATATTTATCCTGGAACATTCTGTAGTTTTCCAGCGTTTTGATGAGAATCTTTGCAGTGATGGAACAAGCAGGTGCAGCATCAGACAGGAAGGACGGAGGAACATCACGCTTAAAGTGGAAACAAACATCCACGTAGAAGTGAGCAGACGTAGTAAAAATGTGGGCCGGGGAACGTGATTGATGGCATTAATTATTCTGCTGGCTGCAGGCGAACATGTGACACGTGCACCTGAAGCCGCGCGTCCAGATAAATGCGTCCCTTCGCTCGTTATTGCTGCTGCGTTTCTGCAACGGTGACCTTCAGGCTGGAGAGCAGCTCCAGCTGTCACGGCCACGTTCCACCTCCTTCCACACCTCCCAGACGCTCTGCTGCCGTCAGGAGAAGACGAGGGGGACTCCTCCTCCTCTTCTGTAAACCAGGAGTAGATGATGATGATGACGATGACGATGACTCGGTCCTGTAGGAGGAAGAATCGGGGTTCCCCCTCTTTTCTACAAGTTGTCCAGGACTTTTCCAGCTGCAACAGTACGAGTGGACTCATAACGTCCACCAGCAGCTTCTGGAGACATTTTCTACAACTTAGATGTTTTACAGCGATGAAGAAGACTCCTCTTCCTCTTCTGTAAACCAGGAGTAGATGATGATGATGATGACTTGGTCCAGCGATGAAGAAAAGACGAAACAGCCACGTCGCAGCAACAAGAGCGAGCAAAAATCATTTTCCAGGACATTTTCCTCTTTTTCTCATGTCCATGTGTTTCCCATGACTGGAAAAATGTTCAATGGTTTTCCAGGTTTTCCAGGACGCGTGGGAACCCTGAAGAACGCCGGATGATCTGACCCCCCCAGTCAGGACCTTATTTCCTGTCAGCCTGCGGCATTCTGGGAAAAAATATCAGTTTCTTTATGTACCGGCGCCGAGCTGGGAGGCATTGTCCTCATAAAACACAGTGTGTGTGTGTGTGTGTGTGTGTGCGTGCATGTGTGTGTGTGTGCGTGCATGTGTGTGTGTGTGTGTGCGTGCATGTGTGTGTGTGTGCGTGCATGTGTGTGTGTGTACATGCGTGCGCGCGTTTCCCGTCTGAACCAGCTGGAAGTGATAATGCTTATAGAGAGTTCCTCTCCTGAGACCAGAGCAAATAAAAAGGCGTGAAATTAGCTCCCCTTAACCCCTGACTCCCCCCGACTCCCCCGCAGCCCCCCCCCCCACTCCCCCAGGACCGTTTGACATGAGTGTCATCTGGGCCATGATGACAAAGCAATGACAGAAACAAGCCACCAGAGATTTCCAGATGAGACTTCCTGCTCAGAAACGTGCACAGCCACAGCGCCACCTTCCTCCTGCACGAGCGCACGCAGCCGTGCACAGTCACGCAGCCGTGCACGGCCACGCAGCCGTGCACGGCCACGTGCACACCGAGCTCGCACCACATCTGCTGGCTTTTTCTTCTTTTT
>JALJCO010013704.1:65000-69502 GCA_023101725.1 Atherinomorus stipes
ACCGTCCAGCCGTCCCCAGAACCGTTCAGACGTCCCCAGAACCGTCCAGCCGTCCCCAGAACCGTCCAGCCGTCCCCAGAACCGTCCAGACGTCCCCAGAACCGTTCATCCCTCCACTTACAGGAGGAAAATCAGCCGTCAAGTTCAAACTGACAAATATAATAATCCAGAAAGATTCTATGAAAATCATCACATCGATTCTCACTTGTGGTTTGACAGAAATATTAAAAACAAACACAAAAATAAAATCAGTAAACAAGCATGATGCAGCTCTGAAGCTAAAATGCTGTTTGTTTTTTTCTTTATTTTCACCAACAATTCAAAAGCAATATTCTATTTCACTAAATTATAATAAAATAAATTTAATTTATTATTAGTTTTGTTTATTTTCTTGTTTTAAATTACTATTGTGAATTTAGCCTTTTCTTTAATTGGAAGAGTTTCAATCATTTTGAGGACGACAGTATACACACACAGGCACACACACACACATATATGTACATAGGATTACCAGCAGAAGGGAACCAGCAGGACCAGCAGAACCAGTGGAACCAGCAGAACCAGTGGAACCAGCAGGACCAGCAGAACCAGTGGAACCAGCAGAGGAAGTGGAAAGGGATAGGGAGGAAGGGAAGGAAGGAGAACCAGCAGAACCAGTGGAACCAGCAGAACCAGCAGAACCAGTGGAACCAGCAGAACCAGTGGAACCAGCAGGACCAGCAGAACCAGTGGAACCAGCAGAACCAGTGGAACCAGCAGGACCAGTGGAACCAGCAGGACCAGCAGAACCAGTGGAACCAGCAGGACCAGAATCAGTGGAACCAGCAAGACCAGCAGGAACCAGTGGAACCAGCAGAACCAGTGGAACCAGCAGGACCAGAACCAGCAGAACCAGTGGAACCAGTGGGACCAGAACCAGCAGAACCAGCAGAACCAGTGGAACCAGTGGGACCAGAACCAGCAGAACCAGCAGAACCAGTGGAACCAGTGGGACCAGCAGAACCAGTGGAACCAGCAGGACAAGCAGAACCAGTGGAACCAGCAGAACCAGCAGGACCAGCAGAACCAGTGGAATCAGCAGAACCAGTGGAACCAGCAGGACCAGCAGAATAAAGGGAACCAGCAAGACCAGCGGAACCAGCAGAACCAGCAGAACCAGTGGAACCAGCAGAACCAGTGGAACCAGCAGGACCAGCAGAACCAGTGGAACCAGCAGAACCAGCAGGAACCAGCAGGACCAGCAGAACCAGTGGAACCAGCAGGACCAGCAGAACCAGCGGAACCAGCAGGACCAGAACCAGTGGAACCAGCAGAACCAGTGGAACCAGCAGAACCAGTGGAACCAGCAGGACCAGAACCAGTGGGACCAGCAGAACCAGCAGAACCAGTGGAACCAGCGGGACCAGCAGAACAGGAACAGAGACAGAGAAAGGGAACCAGAAGAAGAGAAAGGGAAAAGGAAAAGAAAAGCAGAACCAGTGGAACCAGCGGGACCAGCAGAACCAATGGAACCCGCGGGACCAGAATAAAAGAAAAAAAAGAAAAAAAAACAGTGGAACCAGCAGGACCAGCAGAACCAGTAGAGCCAGTGGAACCGGCAGGACCAGCAGAACCAGCGGAACCAGCAGGACCAGCAGAACCAGTGGAACCAGCAGGACCAGCAGAACCAGTGGAATCAGCAGAACCAGTGGAACCAGCAGAACCAGTAGGACCAGCAGAACCAGCAGAACCAGTGGAACCAGTGGAACCAGCAGGACCAGCGGAACCAGCAGAAACAGTGGAACCAGCAGAACCAGTGGAACCAGCGGAACCAGCAGAACCACTGGAAACAGCGGGACCAGCGGAACCAGCAAAACCAGTGGAACCAGCAGAACCAGTGGAACCAGCAGAACCAGCAGAACGAGTGGAACCAGTGTCTCCATTATAGCAGGCGTAGAGACGGCGTTCGAGTTAAAAGCAAACTTTCTGCTCGTGGAACTCGTGGAACACATGGAACTCGTGGAACACATGGAACTCGTGGAACTGGTGGAACACGTGGAACTGGTGGAACACGTGGAACTCATGGAACACGTGGAACTCATGGAACTCATGGAACTCGTGGAACACGTGGAACTGGTGGAACACGTGGAACTGGTGGAACTCGTGGAACACGTGGAACACGTGGAACTCATGGAACACGTGGAACTCGTGGAACACATGGAACTCGTGGAACACATGGAACACGTGTAACTCGTGGAACACGTGGAACTCGTGGAACTGGTGGAACTGGTGGAACACGTGGAACTCGTGGAACTGGTGGAACACGTGGAACTCGTGGAACACGTGGACCACGTGGAACTCGTGGACCACGTGGAACTCGTGGAACTCGTGGAACTCGTGGAACACGTGGAACACGTGGAACTCGTGGAACTGGTGGAACACGTGGAACACGTGGAACTCGTGGAACACGTGGACCACGTGGAACTCGTGGAACACATGGAACTCGTGGAACTGGTGGAACTCGTGGAACACATGGAACTGGTGGAACACGTGGAACTGGTGGAACTGGTGGAACTGGTGGAACACGTGGAACTGGTGGAACTCGTGGAACACGTGGAACACGTGGAACACGTGGAACTCGTGGAACACGTGGAACACGTGGAACTCGTGGAACACGTGGAACACGTGGAACTCGTGGATCTTGGAGAACACGTGGAACACATGGAACTCGTGGAACTCGTGGATCTTGGAGAACTCGTGGAACACGTGGAACTCGTGGAACACATGGAACACGTGGAACTCGTGGAACACATGGAACACGTGGAACACGTGGAACACATGGAACACGTGGAACTCGTGGAACACATGGAACACGTGGAACTCGTGGAACACATGGAACTCGTGGAACTCGTGGAACACATGGAACACGTGGAACACGTGGAACACATGGAACACGTGGAACTCGTGGAACACATGGAACTCGTGGAACACGTGGAACACATGGAACACGTGGAACACATGGAACACGTGGAACTCGTGACCACGACTGCTGATCTCCTTCACACTCCTCCGTTAGATGCTGCGGTCATGTAATTGCTGATCAGGTCTGGGACGATAACAGATGCTGCTGGACGATACATCGTCTCATACATTATTGACGATAAACGATATTATTGTTGACATTATCGAGACCAAAAAACCACTCATGTAATGTTAGTTTGTCACAATAACACAAGTTCCTTTCAAATGCAACAGTTCCGCTTGTTTTTCACGCTGGAACTTCCAGAACCAGAACTTTTAAATATCCTAAACAAATAAACAAAAAAATCAAACAAAAAGGACTTCGGGCTTCTGGAAGTTCACCTGCTGCGGTCTGTGTGTGCAGGTGAGCTTGTGGCTCCGCCTCCTCCCACAGACAAAGATCCTGAATGACTGACAGGATGCTTCACTCCCTTCATTTCCCACAAACGTGTATCGAGGCCAGAAAAATCACCAAGTTCATTTTCATTTATCGCGCAATTGATTGATTTATTGATTATCGTCCCGCCGTTTATTAAAGCTGTCATACCACGGTCAGTGAGAATTCTAATAACTGGTGTGCATTATTTTTGTATAACGCACAGGCAGTTAGATCACTGTCGTATCATTCCACCACGGAATGTTATCGCCATAGCAACGCTCAAACCAGCTGCTAGCATAAAATAGTTCCTATACTCAAACATGTTTATCGAGTTCAATAAAGTGAGTAAACATTTGTAAGTTAATGTTTACTCTGTGGGACATGATAAAAGTGGATTATAAAACTTGGATCCATGCGTTATACAGTTTTAATGCACTCCACTGCGCATCGTGGTGTTCTAGACTCCGCATCGTACATTAAAACTGTATAACGCACCGATCCGAGTTCTTTAATCCTTACTTCAACCTGCAGCTGCAGAAATATGGAAGTCACCTCTCTGCTTCAAGTATCTCTGCATTAACCCCGCCCACCTCAAGGGTCTGACCAATCACATGATTCTCCTCAGAGCCCCACAAGAAGAAAGTTCTGCTGGGCCGAGGAGTCGAGAGCGAGCCACAAGACGTCCTCAATCACTGACGCTGGAGAAGGAGGAGGTTCTGGCTTCTCGTGGAGGATGGAGGCGGCTTTAAACGCATCACCACTGAGGTGAAGGAGACGCTGGGCTGGACGGTAGTTTCAGGTCCCGCATCAGACCCCCCCCCCCAACCCGCCTGCAGGCCTCATCACTCATACATTATTCATGGAATTAAGTTCACAGCATTTAGCTTCCCAATCATCTGCTGGCAGGACTCATAATGAGATAATGAGATGCTAATGAGGCTGAACTCCTGAGACGAGGAGGAGGAGGAGGAAGAGGAAGAGGAAGAGGAGGGGGACAGAAGGGTGAAGAGGAGAGGATTCCATAATCAGCAGCGAGACAAAGACCAGCGATCACCCCCATCACCCTGTTAACTCATGTTTCATTTCTCTCATTGTTTCGTCTTTAATCAGTCTCTCACCTGGA